>CM012438.1:9034877-9227377 GCA_003999625.1 Oryzias javanicus
AAGACTACATATTAAAAGAAAATCAAAGAGTTGAATTTAAAACAGCTAAAAGATAAGTGCGCATAAACATTTGATTAAATGCAGCTGAGAACAGGTGAGTCTTTAACCTGGATTTAAATCCACTGAGTGTTTCAGCTGATCTTGTTATGTTTTACACGTGTTTCTCCTTTTTGTGGTTCACCTTTTCTTTTTCTTCCTCTGTGCAGGCAGACTGTGGCTGCTCCAGCTGATCTCCACCCACTCCTGAGCTCTGTGGAGGAGTCCACAGCTGTCTGCACTTAGTTGATTTTAGTTTGCCCTCTATTTAAGCTGAGGTCCTCTGTGTTTGGTGTTGGTTCGTTTGTGTGTTTCCCTTGCACTTTTGAGCGTTTCTTGTTTATGTGTTTTTGCAGCTGTTAGTTTTCCCTCTGTTGAGGTGTTTTTTGTTATTAAATACTACTTTTGTTAATTTTTGAGCTTGTTTGATCCCTGCATCTGGGTCTCTGTCTCCTGATCCGTGACAGATCTAAGGTTTTCTGGAAGTCTGCTCCAGATCTGTGGAGCATAGAAGCTGAATGCAGCTTCTCCATGTTTAGTTTTGACTCTAAGAACTGATAAAAGACCAGATCCTGATGATCACCAGCCAGAGAGGTCTGGCTGGTACAAACTGGGTCCAGAGGTCAGTGATGAATTCTGGTGCTAAACCATTCAGAGCTTTATAAACCAGTAACAGAACTTTAAAGTCTATCCTCTGAGAGACAGGTAACCAGTGGAAAGACCTCAGAACTGGACTGATGTGATCTACTTTTGGTCCTTGTGAGAACCCGAGCAGCAGAGTTCTGGATCAGCTGCAGTTTCCTGTAAAAACACTGTTACAGTCATCAAGTCGACTAAAGATGAAAGCATTCACCAGTTTTTCCAGGTCCTGCTTGGACATCAGATCTTTAATCCTTGAGATATTTTTGAGATGATAATGTGCTGATTTTGTGACTCCCTTAAAGTGATTATCAAAATGTAGGTCTGTGTCTATCACTAGACCCACGTTTCTGGCCTGGTTGGTAGTTTTTAGATGGATAGATTGAAGCTCTGTAGTTACATCAAACCTTTTTCTGTTGCAGAGTCTGTACAGGGCCTCGGTCTCCTGGTGTCAATGTAATATATATCTGTGTGTCATCTGCATAGCTATGGTAACTAATGTTGTTATTCTCTATAACCTGGGCCAGTGGGAGCATGTAGATGTTAAATAGAAGTGGTCCCAGGATAGAGCCTTGGGGCACTCCACATGTAATATCTTTTGGCACAGATGTGAAGTTACCAATTGAAACAAACTATTTCCCGTTTTCTAAGTAGGTTTTGAACCAGTTTAGTATTGGCCAAGTGAGGCCCACCCAGTTTTTCATTCATCTGAGTAGTATAACGTGGTCGACTGTATCAATTGCGACACTGAGATCCAGTAAAACTAGCACTGACATATTTTTTATGAGGAATTCATTTAGCTGATGGAAAACAGCTTTTTTAATGATCTTACTTAAAAATGTCAGGTTTGATATCGGTCTATAGTTGCTCATTTGTGTTTTATCCTTTTTTAGGAGAGGTTTGATTCCAGCTGTTTTCAGTGGTTCTGGGAAAACACCAGATGTTAAAGACAATCTGGAGCAGGACTGGTTCCAGGATCTTTGAAACTTTTCTGATAAAGTTTGTGGGTAGAATGTCCAGACAGCAGGAGGAGGAGTTCAGGTGATGTAGAATGTCCTGCAGTTCTTTACTGTTTATGGGTTGAAACTGAGCCTGAGGTTTATATTAGTTTCTAGTGGATAGAGTTTATACCCTGAACTTGTAGTTGCTGAAACTATTGTTTGTCTAACTAATACATTGTTGTGTTTTTTTTCTAATTGTGTCTTTCTAAATCAGAGTTTCAGTCTCTGGAAGAACTTGAAGCAGAAACATTCAAATGAGTTTCAGTTCATTCTGATGAAGGAGGTTTTTGTACGACGACTTTTCACTGTGTGAACACATCCTGATCGTTGATCTCATGATAACTCTGACAGTAATAAACTCCTGAATCTTCAGCCTGGACTCCACTGATGGTCAGAGTGAAGTCAATTCCATTTCCTGTCCCACTACCACTGAATCTGGAGGAGACTCCATTTTCGTTTTCTGACGTTTCATAGATCAGAAGTTTAGGAGCTTCTCCAGATTTCTGATGGTACCAGGCTAGAAGGTATTCACTACCTTCATACACTTCTTCACTGGCCTTACAGTCAATAGAGACGGTTTGACCGAGCTGCACTGATTTAGCTGCTGGCTGAGTTACAACAACATTTTGTCCAACAGAACCTGCAGAGAGAGAAGAACCACAAAGAACATGAGATGCTGAGGAGAAACTCAGCTGCACTCCAGATGATTCTCACATGACACAAACATGATCTTCCTCACCCTGAATGAAGCAGAGGAGAGTCCAGATGAGGACGCAGATCAAAGTCATGCTTTTAGTGATGAGGAGGAGGATTTCTGTGTCTTCTGCTGTGATGAAGGACAGCTGTCAGTCATCCAGTCTTCAACTCTCAGGACTATAAAGTCTCCCAGAGCACTGGAGCATGGAGCTGCTGATGCAAAGTGTTTCTATGGAAATGCAACCACTGACTCCAACAGGAACATGGATCTCTGTCCTCAGGATTCTCACACATGGATCCAGCACAGATTCCACATGGAATTCCAAAATATTGAACTTTACTTTTAGTCAGAAACATTTTATCACAGATAATGTACATTTTTATTTATGGAACAAAAACAATTTAATGAAAATTCATGAAATTAATTAAAAGAACTACTATTTTTTATCTGTAATAACATATTTTCTGTCAGTAGTTTTCCAGTCTGACTCTGTAGAGTTTGTTGTGTTCAAAGTCAGAGAGCGTGTCTCTCTGCAGTCAGAGGTTTTTGTACGACGACTCAGTTAGTTTGTATCACTGTGGTACACGTTTGGTGGAGGAACCAGACTGGATTTTGGAAGTAAGTTTCTAAATATATTTATATATAATGAAGCTAAAAACTGTTTTTATCAGAAAAATTCATAGCATGAGTTTTTATTTAAATCTTGTTTTTTCTTTTTTCTCTTCAAATCTCAGGTTTAAAATTAAGTTTTAAGTTGTACTTTAAAATTAACATGACTTGTGAAAATCAAAAACGTTTCAAATTAAGATTATTTCATATGTTTTGAAATTATTAATTTTTGCAAACAAAGCTTCAATTTAGTATAGTACCATAATACTTTCTAGAAAGATTTAAACATTTTCATTTCAGCTAATTTTTTTTTTTCAGGTTTTTTCCTGAATTGATTTTGAGGTTGAAATGTATTTTATTGTGAAAATAAGACAAAAATTTGAAACTGAGGATAAATTTAAAACTATTTTTCTCTTTTCAATAATTTTAAACATGAAGTATTTTTACTGTTACACTAAAGTAACGTTTAATTTTTATCATTTTAATAAAATAATTTAATAGTTTCTAATGATTAAAATGTTCTAACACTGGATAATCCAAATTGGGTCACAGGTGGACAACCTCTTCTCAGACACTCTTGGTTCTAAATAACATGATCTATTTTGAAGATGTTTCTTTGACATTAGTTGATGTTTTTGACTGATCTAATGATCTGAAAGAAGCCAAATGTTTTGATTGTGTTTGTTGAAATGTTGATGAAATCAGTGAAGAAAGATGAAAATGATGGATGTTCTTGTTTGAAGTGTCATTTGTTCCAAGAGCGTTTGTCCTCATGAGGACTCTGTGTGCTGATTGCATGAGAGCTTTCTTAAAGGAAGTGAAACAGTGTGTGAGTGAGTGACTGATGGAGCAGAAACAAACATTGACAGAAACTTCTTCAAGGAGAACATCAACGTTCACACAGTCAAGGAGTTGGATTGACAGCTGCCTGTGTGCTTCCTGTCCTCTAAGCTGATTGGTGTCTCCTAGGTGATGTCCGTCCACCCTGACAGTGCTGTCCCTCCATGGATCAGGGGAGGCCACACTCCTGTGTCTGGCCAACAATGGCTTCCTTCAGGCTGGACTCTGTCCTGGAAGGTGAACGGCAGCAGCAGCAGCAGCAGCAGCAGCAGCAGCAGCAGCCAGGGTGCTGCAGAAGGACGGCCTCTACAGCTGGAGCAGCACCCTGAGGCTCTCTGCAGACCAGTGGGAGAAGGTGGACTCTGTGACCTGTGAGGCCACCCAGGACTCCCAGACTCAGTCTCAGAGACTCTGAGGAAAACACCTGTTCCTAGTCACACCATCAATGACTTGTTTTTGCTTTTACTAAATTTTCTGCTCAATTTTATTGTCTTTTTTAATCTCTCTTTTTTGATCCATAAAATTGTTGATTTTTGTTACTTTCTGCAAAATAAAAATGTCTCCTTTATGTTGTTTCATTTGTTATTTCTAAATCTCAAACATACATTTCTACATTTTAATTAGGACATTTTCATTATTTAAATAGTTAGCTAATTTTAAGGCCAAAACTTCATCCACCATGAATCTACTAAACCACTAACTTCCTTTAGCATTGATGGAGTTCATCCTGTTACTGTCAGATGAAGGTTTGAGACATTCTACACCAGGAGTGTCAAACTCAAACAAACATTTTGCCAAAATTTTCAACTGAACAATGCTGTGGGTCGAGGTTGAACAAATGAACTTTTCAAAATGTTATCAAACAAGTTTTGATTCAACAACAAATATTGAACAATTAAGGCTTATATCATTATAAAGTGCAGGCATGCAACATCGAGTTGCTGATAATACTACCAGGGTTTTTACCGGCTTAAAATAAGGTGGTGATGGTGTCTCGTCATGATTTCAAATTTCTATGTTTTAAACCCCCCCCCAATTAAATCTAAAATAGAAAACTTGAAATTAAAATTGAGACGACTCCAAGCAGTCATGAACCTCAAGGTTCAATATCCAGTATTCATGGTTGAAGACAGCTGGACGAGGCTTTCATTTACAGAACATCTCCAGAATCAATCACAGGTAAAAATGGAGCTGCTACCAGAAATTTTAGAGTTCTGAGTGAGAAACTGAATTTATTTCTAAAATAAAACCCAAACTTCACTTTTAGTTTATGTAGTAAAGTAGTAACATGTATATTAGAACCGATGTACTTGGAGCTGTTTACTCTCCTGATTTATCATTATCAGTTTAAAGAATCTGAATAATCTCCTGTGGGAAATTAACTTTTGTTTTTTTCTGAGTTTAAAATAATTTTTAGTGATCTGAGATGAGACTAAATAACATTTAAAGCAAATTCTAAAGCTTGTGCTGATTGATTGAGATTAGCAATAAATGACAGGATCATCAGCATAAAGATGATTTGATACATTTGGTGAGTTTGGACACAAATTGTTAATACAATAGATAAATTGTACCTAGATCAAACCCTGTGGCACACCTTTTTTGATCTCACAAGCACGAGAAATTTAACTGGATATTTGTTCAGACTGATCTGTTTGACTGATAAACGACAAATAAATCCTTTGATCAAAGATTCCAATGTTGACCAGTATTTTCACCAGCAGAGTGTGATCCACTGTGTGAAATGCTTTAGTTCAATAAAGTGTGCAAAACAGTATTTTTAATAATCAAGCTGCTGGATGATCATTTAAAACTTTCAAGGTTGTTATAACAGGACTATTAACGTGGTTTGGTGGAAAAAAAACGATGTTGAGGATCAGAGCCAAAATTCGTCTTGGTGGTGAGATGAGAGCTGAGCCCAGGAGTGGCAGAACAAAGATCTTGAAGGTGAGTGGAATGGATGGTAGTGTGGCGGGAAAACTGGGCGTGGCAGTCAGTAGAACGCTTGGCGTGGACACAGATAGTGGTAGTGCAGGAGGACTTGAAGTATTGAAGCTACATTAGGAAAAAATCGTCATTAAACATGTTTTAGACGTAAAGACAAAACAAAAATATTGGAAAACTTTTGATGTTCACAGTTACGCTGATGATACTCAGCTTTACATCGTCGTGTCTCCTGATGACCTTGAACCCATAACACTCTTAAACTGTATTTTAGATACAAAATCATTGTTGGCAGAAAACTGCTTACAAACAAAAGTTTTTGTCAGTGTGTGGTGGTGAAGGACCCAAACGCAGGAGACAAAACTTGGTGGCAGAAACAGAGACATTTACTAAATAAACTTAAACATGACAAAACCATGGGAGAACAAACCAAAGACGTAACAGAACAGAGCAGATGACCTGACAATGAGAAACTGAAAAACAGACACTAATACACGAAGGTTGATTAACTAAATTAAAACAGCTGTGGTTGATTCGACCTGAACATGGTGAGACTGACAGAAAACAGAACATGACAAAACTGAAACACTGAATTATGACAGTACCCCTCCCCTAAAGGGCAGATCCCAGATGCCCGAACACCTAAGAGGAGGGGACCCGGAGGTTTTTCTATATTTTGCTAGTTTACAATTATTACAGAACTCTTTGTCACGAGTTCTGATGAGGACCAGGGGGCGGGAACACATTACAACACTTTTAAAATCGCTGCATTGGCTCCCAGTGTGTTTCAGGATTGGTTTTAAGATTCTTTTAATGGTTTATAAATGTTTTAATGGTCTTGGACCTTCTTGTTTAAGAGACTTTCTTTTAATGTATGAATCCTCGCAGACTCTGAGGTCCTCCAGCACTGGACTTATAGATGTTCCAAAGATAAGGACCAAAACCAACGATGAAACTTCATTCAGTCATTACGGTCCTCACCTCCAGGGTGAAAGTAGATTTTTTGTTTTGCGGTACTATGCCCCCCCCCAGCCACCCCCACCGCCACACCCACAAACACACCCACACAGTCCAATACCTTTACTTTACCTTTACAAGTCCCCATATGGTAATTTTTACTTTTATTTAAAAAGAATAAGTTCTCAGGAGTGTTTTATTTATGTTTATGTTGTTTTTAACCAAAATCGCAGACCCTTAACGTCTTAAAAAGTCATTTTTTAATGTTGGTCTGTGAAAACTCCTCTGTGGGGGCGTGGCTTCTGGAGCTGAGCGAAGCTGACCTGCTCGTCTTGGACCCTCCCCCGTCTGATAATAGTGGCTCTGAGTCTTCACCGCTGCACCACAAAAATGTCTAGCAGTTTTGTTTTGAGCTGGACATCAGTTCGGACAAGGAAGAACTTCATGGAGCAAACTTTCACAGATCCTTTCCAACTGCGGTCAATTGAGCCGCCGTTCACATTTCTGTGGTCACATCAAGAAGCTCCGTGGAGCCTGGTGGAGATTTTCCAGCGTTCTCAGCCCTGCTACTGTAAGTATTAGATGAAACTCACACCAAAAATCCAGTGATGCTGATTGGACCTCAGAAATGTGAACGACTGCAGTCAACGTGAAGGTAGCATCTTCTCTTCTCCAGAACCTGAACTAGACACGCTAGCCGGACCAGATGAGGGTTTAGTGCAGCAGAGCTGTTGTGATGGAAAGAACATCATTCATTCACACAGAGTCTGTCTGTGACAGTTTGATTAACAGAGATTAAAAGGAAATGCAAAAACAAAATGATTACATTTGTTCTCTTTCAGAAGAATAATGACACACAGGCATGTTAAAAACTCAAAAAATTGTTTTTCTTTTTTTTGGAAGGGGACTTTAAACAGATCATATTGTCAGTTGTCCAAATTCATCTGTGATTGATGGACCTGGTGTCTCAATGGCATTTTGCATTCAGCTTCCATCTCTCCTTTTCTCTTCTTCATCCTCTCCTATAGAAGATTTGCTCTGCACATCTTCATCCTCACTTTTTGATCTTCCTCTTAAAAATCTGATTCACTTTTCTCTGCATCTTTTTTGTTTATTTTTTCATTTAAATAATTTAATTATTTATTATTAGTATCATCAGCTGCAGAGCTGCAGTTCTCTAGTGCTCCTGCTGTTCAGAAAGTCGGCGGTCCGCAGCGCTCGGGACGCAAGCCAGACTTGGCGCACGCAAGAGAGCGCAGACCAGGAGAGAGAGAAGAGAGAGAGAGAGAGAGAAAGGGAGAGGGAGAGGGAGAGAGAGAGAGACGGGTTTCAATAACTGTCTGATGCGCCACAAAAACAATGCAAACATCCAAATAAAGCGCTGCCTGCTCTCAGCTCGAATGTCAATTTTCTTATTTTTCTTCCATATGAGCGACCGCGGCTTCTGTCATGTGTTATATAGTGAAGACTGGCCGCACAGATGATCTCTCCAGCCGGAACGGCGTTCCGTCTTCAAATCATTTACCGGAACGCCGCTCCGGACCGTTCCGGCTTACTTTCACCCCTGCTCACCTCTAGAACAGTCTGCAGGAGAACCCAAGAGAGACAGTAGAGGTTTTTAAGAAGAGAATCAAGACCCACCTTTTAATTTTCTTTTGTTAATCTTATCTATTTATTTATTTGGATGAGACTAAATAACATTTAAAGCAGACTGTAAAATCTAAAGCTTGTTCGATTGATTGAGTTTAGCAGTAAATGACAGTGTCATCAGCATAAAGATGAAATGCTGCATTTGGTGAGTTTGGACACAAGTTGGTAAAGTAAATACAGAAAAAAATGGGACCTAGAATAAAACCCTGTGGCAAGCCAGATAAATGTAACTGGATATTTGTACAGACTTTGATCAGTTTGACAAAGAATCAATACATAAAGCCACGGCTTGATCAGAGATTGAAATTTTGACCAGCATTTTCACCAGCAGAGTGTGATTCACTTTGTGAAATGCTTTAGGTCAATAAAGAGTGTAACATAGTATTTATTACAGTCAAGCTGCTGGATGACTTCATTTAAATTGTTCGGTTGTTGTAACAGTACTATGTTGTTATGTAAAACCGGAATAAAAAACAGACACATACTGTTTGATTCTAGAAACTCCTTCATTTGTTCACTGACAAACTTTTCAAATATTTTTCCTTCCTGGTTAATTTTATGATGTTAGAAGATCTAAGAATTTCTGGGTAAATCTAAAGTTTGTCTGTTAAAAAAGTGTGTTAAATTAATTATAGTCCATTTTGTTTTGGAGAAGACATGAATACTTTTGAATAATGATAGACTGTTTTTTGGACAAAATATTTTAAATAAAAAAAAAACGAATAGGCTAAAATACTGGAACCAAAGCTGGAGCTTATTTTAGCTTCAGAGCAGCTGTTCATTCAGATCAGTTCCTCTTTAACTGAAAGAGGTTTTTGTACGACGTTGTTTCACTGTGTGAACGGTCTGCTGTTACCCTGCTGACAGTAATAAACTCCTGAATCTTCAGCCTGAACTCCACTGATGGTCAGAGTGAAATCACTGCCAGATCCACTTCCAGTAAAACGACCAGAAACTCCAGAATGACGAGTTGTAGCATATCTTATCAGGAGTTTAGGAGCTTCTCCAGATTTCTGAAGGTACCAGTGGAGATAGTTAGCAACATATTCACTGGTTTGACATCTAATGGAGACAGTTTGTCCTGGAAGAACAGACTGAGATCCAGGAGTCTGAGTCACAGAGATTTCAACTGATGAACCTGGAGCAAAAGGAAAAACAAGATTTGTTGAGATAAAACCAGATTTAAAACAGTAAAAATATAGTTTGTAGTCAAGATTGTCCTGATTGTGATGAAGTTTGTTTGCTGATGAATCCAGGTTTCCAGCAGAGAGTCTCACCCTGAACAAGGAGCTCCAGGACAGCCAGCAGCAGAGTCAGTGACATCCTCATTGTGCTGCAGGTGTGTCAGTGTCTCTGAAAGGTCTGGACAGCCACTGATCAACACTGAGCTCTTAACTGCTGGAAGCAGAGAGGCAGCACACATATGCAAACACACTGAGTCAGTCATCTGCAGCTGTTCTCAGCAGCTCGGGATCTTCACCTTGGAATCTTTAGTCCAACAACTCTGGAATCAAGACTCTGATGATGATTTATAATCCACACAATGACTGCAGGACTCTTTAAATGTGTCTGATGTTTAAATATTTTGGGTAAAGGATAAAACGTTGACCTTAGGACTAAAATAAAGAAGACAAAAATGTTCAGGTTCAAATTTATTCTTAATTGTTTACTTTTTTTGCATGAATCCACATGGATTTAAATGGATGGGATGTCTCCACCTATTGCTATTGATTATGGATCAAGAATACATTTTTGTATTCTTGATCCATAAGCAATAGTAATAGGTGGATCAAGAATACATTTTTGTATTATTGCTTATGGATCAAGAATACAAAAATGTATTCTTGATCCATAAGCAATAGTAATAGGTTTCTTTGTAGTTCTTCTTCTTCTTCTCTTTTCTTCCTACCATCCTCTCTCTCTCAGACTTTTCTCATCATCCTTGTTTTCCTCAGAAATGTACCAATTCATTTATACAGTAGCTTCTCCTTTTCCTCCATATATCACAGATCACTCATTGTATTTTCATCCTCAATAATTCTTTCTGAAGTTTTCGTCTGTGATCTGTGTCCTCAAGAGATGGCTGAGGCTGGATCTGCTTTTATTGCTGAAGCTCATTGGGATGACCCAAACAAGAGTCAGAGGAAGAGGCCAGAATGAAAGATGTTTGAACTTCAAGTCAACAGTTGTTGTACTTAGTTGGAGTAAAAGTGAGTTGAATTAGTTTAATATTCAGAAAAAAATAATGACACTAAAAAGGCTTTTTAATGAAAGGTTTTAACATTTTTTTAAGAGTGATGGAAGTGGTTTTATAATTGTTTTCTGTTTTCTAACCAAATAGAGAGACAATAAGTTAAATGACTAAAAACTATTGATTGCAAATATACTTTTGCTGCTTCAGCAGTTAAATGAGAATGTATGTATGAAAAATTTGATAAATGAAATAAAATATTTCTAAAAACTTTTTTCTCATGATCTTTAAAGTTCAGATTATAATTAAATAGAACACCAAGATATTTGAACTGTATTTGCTCTCCATTGATCAATAGTTTTCAAACAACCAAGTAAGCAAGTGCATTCATAAAGCACAATTCCTTCCTCAAGACAATTCAAAGTGTCGTACAAAAATATATAAAATTATAAAATCTAATAAAAATCAGTTGATAAAACACAATTAAAATCATAAAAACCAACAAGATTAAACTTCAGACATTTAAAATCATTTAAAACACATTGCTAATAAAAAGTTTTCAGTCTAGATTTGAACATTTTTAGACTTGTGAACTGTCTCACATGTTCAAGGAGATTGTTCCAAACCTTTGGAGAGAAATACTGAAAGGCTGCCTCACCACGTTTACACAAAGGCATGGATTAGTTTTTCCAAGTCAGGTTTGGACACAATATTTTAATTTTGATTATGTTCTTCAAGTGATTAAAGGCTACAGATGTAAGTGATGAGATGTGACTAGTAAAATTTAAGTTAGATTCTAATATTGTTCCTGGTTTTTGGTTTTAAACAGAGGGATTCCAAATGACAGATTACAGTTATTATTTGACTTTGTGAACCAAAGACAATTATTTCAATTTTGTCTGAGTTAGATGGAGGGAATTATCTTGCAGACATAGATCTGAGTGTCATCTGCATCATTATGATAGGTTACATCCTGAACCAGAGGGAGCATATATAGATTGAATACCATTGGTCCAATGATAGAGCCCTGAGGGACCCCACAGGTTACTGCCATGTCATCAGAAACACAGTTTCCAATATTAACAACACGTGTTCTAGCCTCGAGATAAGATTTAAACCAGTTTAAAGCAGTGCTAGAAATTCCAACCCAAGTTTCCAACCTCTAAAGAAAGATCATGTGGTCAACAGTCTTTAGACGTATGTCGTTTATCACTTTGACCAAAGCTGTCTCAGTGCTGTGATATGGTCTAAATCCTGACTGGAAGGTATCAAATATATGTTACATCTGAGAAACTCTGAAATCTGTGGGGTTTGTTATTTTATTCACAGTAGGAAACAAGACGGGATAACTGTTACCGCAACTTGAGGTGGTTTAGAGAAATACTTCTCCCTCGTAGTACGAAGAGTTTTATTGAGGACATTGAGGTTTTCTTTACAGATCTTATAATCAGCCTCAATCTTTACTTTTTTTCACCATTTTCGTTGTGCTCTCCAGCAAGCCTTTTTCTGTTGGCTGGTTACTGCTAACAGCCAACAGAGAGAGAAAAACACACAAACTGTTTTTTGGTATTAAGATAAAAGGAGGAGTTTTTGAATCAATTGGAGACTGGCACCATGATTTCAGATAGAATTGCAGCAGTTTCATCTTTTGATTTTGCATGAACATAAATAATTGTATCGTCTGCATATAACTGCATTTTTCCATTTGGGCGTAAATGCGAGAGATTTTTGTTTGCTTTATATGTTCAGTTTATGTTCTCTAAAGGACCAAGTTTGGGATTTTATTCAAAAGAATAAACTGCTGTGGAGGCACAAAAAATAAATTATTTTTAACAATTGATTCACCTGTTGATCTTTCTTTACTACCACATCCATCAGAAGAAGTTTCTGAATCACTGCATAAAGGTTTTTAATGTGTTTCATGTGTTTCTACAGTAAATCAGAGTTTCAGTCTCTGGAACATCTTGAGGCAGAAACATTCAAATGAGTTTCAGTTCATTCTGATGAAGGAGGTTTTTGTACGACGACTTTTCACTGTGTGAACACAGTACCACGATGATAACTCTGACAGTAATAAACTCCTGAATCTTCAGCCTGAACTCCACTGATGGTCAGAGTGAAGTCAATTCCATTTCCTGTTCCACTTCCACTGAATCTGGAGGAGATTCCTGATAATCTCTCTGATGTTAATTTGATCAGAGCTTTAGGAGCTTCTCCAGATTTCTGATGGTACCAGGCAAGATAGTATTGTGGATGAGAATAGTCATATACTTTCTGACTGGCCTTACAGTCAATAGAGACGGTTTGACCGAGCTGCACTGATTTAGCTGCTGGCTGAGTCACAACAACATTTTGTCCAACAGAACCTGCAGAGAGAGAAGAACCACAAAGAACATGAGATGCTGAGGAGAAACTCAGCTGCACTCCAGATGATTCTCACATGACACAAACATGATCTTCCTCACCCTGAATGCCAGAGGAGAGTCCAGATGAGGACGCAGATCAAAGTCATGCTTTTAAGTGATGAGGAGGAGGATTTCTGTGTCTTCTGCTGTGATGAAGGACAGCTGTCAGTCATCCAGTCTTCAACTCTCAGGACTATAAAGTCTCCCAGAGCACTGGAGCATGGAGCTGCTGATGCAAAGTGTTTCTATGGAAATGCAACCACTGACTCCAACAGGAACATGGATCTCTGTCCTCAGGATTCTCACACATGGATCCAGCACAGATTCCACATGGAATTCTAAAATATTGGATTTACTTTGATTCAGAAACATTTTACCACAGATAATGTACATTTTTATTTACGGAACAAAAACAATTTAATGAAAATTCATGAAATTAATTTAAAAGAGCTTCTATTTTTTATAACATATTGTCTCTCAGTAGTTTTCCAGTCTGACTCTGTAGAGTTTGTTGTGTTCAAAGTCAGAGAGCGTGTCTCTCTGCAGTCAGAGGTTTTTGTACGACGACTCAGTTAGTTTGTATCACTGTGGTTCACGTTTGGTGGAGGAACCAGACTGGAGGTTGATCGTAAGTCATTCTTTTCAATTTTCATCCATGTTTTTAGTGTAAACTGGTTTCTTTTAAACACTACAAACTAACATCTGTCTAATTGTGTGATTTTCTTTTTTAAATGTATTATATATAACACAGAAAACTTATCGTAATGCAGATAAATGAAATTCCATTTGAAACATAATTTGTTCGTGATCTGTAAAGGTAAATTTATAGTTTTATAACATCTTTATAAATTATTTTTATTCAATCAAAAAATGTGAATCAATAATTTCATTTATTTCTTTTAAGTGTTCAGAGCAAAAAATTGTTTTCTCAAAGTCTTGAAGTTGTGTAAATTCAGGATGACTATTGATTTTTTTACATTATATAAAGTAATTTTGTTAATAAAAATGTAATGTAGTCTATTTTTTTTAATGGGGAAGTTTTCAAATATTGCTATTAGATGGTTGATTTTAACATTTCCAAGTGTTCTTAGATAAATATTATGAAGTAAATACGAAGAAATAATAAGTTGTATTTCAATTAAAATCAAAAGTAAAATGATCAAAATGTCGCTTTAATTCTTACTTCACATCAGAATGTTTGAACTTTGTTTGGAAATTTGATTTTTTTTAAATCACTTAAAAACATAAACGTTGTTTGTTACTCAAAAAATGAAGGAATTTAAAATAAATGTTTATTTTTCTGGGGTTGTTAAAAGTTAAGTAAAGTAAGTTTATATCTTTAAGATGTTTTTCTCATTCCACATTAATACTGAAACCTGTCTGTTGCTTTGGTTCATCAGTGAAGCTGATCTGTTGCCATGGTTACAGAACCTAAAGAAGGAAGTGAAAGATTGAAAAAAGTGTTGAACTAAGTGCAGAAATAAAGCATCAGTTTGCTGCAGGAAGAGTTTCTGTTCTCTGTGGAGGATTTCTCCTGAACTTGTTTGTGTCTCCTCATGCAGTGGTCATGTTCCCCCCACGCTGACAGTGCTGTCCCCTCCATGGATCAGGGGAAGGCCACACTCCTGTGTCTGGCCAACAATGGCTTCCCTTCAGGCTGGACTCTGTCCTGGAAGGTGGACGGCAGCGCAGCAGCAGCAGCAGCAGCAGCAGCAGCAGCAGCAGCAGCAGCAGCAGCAGCAGCAGCAGCAGCAGCAGCAGCAGCAGCAGCAGCAGCAGCCCCGGGGTGCTGCAGAAGGACGGCCTCTACAGCTGGAGCAGCACCCTGAGGCTCTCTGCAGACCAGTGGGAGAAGGTGGACTCTGTGACCTGTGAGGCCACCCAGGACTCCCAGACTCCAGTCTCAGAGACTCTGAGGACAAACTACCTGTTCCTAGTCACCATCAATGACTTGTTTTTGCTTTTACTAAATTTTCTGCTGAATTTAATTGTCTTTTCTAAATCTTCTCCTTTTGTGTTCCATAAAATTGTTGATTTTTGTTCCTTTCTGCAAAATAAAAATGACTCTTTTAAGTTGTTTCATTTGTTATTTCCAACTCTCAAACATACATTTCTACATTTTCATTATTTAAGTATTTAAAGATAATTTAAGACCAAAACTTCATCCACCATGAATCTACTAAACCCACTAACTTCCTTTAGCATTGATGGAGTTCATCCTGTTACTGTCAGATGAAGGTTTGTGAAATTCTAGACAGTTTACCAGTTCATAGATAGAACTAACAACAAGAAACAATAATACACACTTAAGGGGATATTTAGACTCAAAAAATTAACTGGTAAAATATCTTTTTTCATTTAGACTGAGTTTCTGGAGAAAAACCAACATTTATTTATTTAATTATTTAACCTTAACTGAAAACCTGAAGCTTGTTTTCTAAATTCAGTCTGAAGACGATGAATATGCCGGTGAAAGACATCACTAGAACAGCAGACAAAGTGACTGTTGGTTCTTTGAAGAAGAGAACGGAGATATGAGAGGACCAAACCAAGCAGCGTCTTCTAGACCAGAGTCATTCTGGTGATCTGAGAGGACCACTCAGCTCCAGCATGCAGTTCACAGTGATGAGTGAGACACTACAAAGCAGTCATGAACCTCAAGGTTCAATATCCAGTATTCATGGTTGAAGACAGCTGGACGAGCTTTCATTTACAGAACATCTCCAGAATCAATCACAGGTAAAAATGGAGCTGCTACCAGAAATTTTAGAGTTCTGAGTGAGAAACTGGATTTAGTTCTAAAATAAAACCCAATCTTCACTTTTAGTTTATGTAGTAAAGTAGTAACATGTATTTTAAAAGAAAGTTCTGAGTCAAATAAAATACAGATGTACTTGTACCTGTTTACTGTTTCTATCGATTTATTATTATTAGTTTTAAGAACCTGAATGATCTCCTGTGAAATTATCACTTACCTTTTCTGTATTAAAAACTAATTTTAGTGATCTAAAATGAGACGGAATCACATTAAAATCAAACTGTAAAAACTCTAAAGCTTGTGTGATTGATTGAGATCAGCACTAAATGACAGTGTCATCAGCATAAAGATGAAATGATACATCTGTTGAATTTGGACACAAGTTGTTAATATAAATTAAGAACAAATTGAGAGCTAAAAACATACCCTGTTGTACTCCTTACTTGATCTCACAAGCAAAAGAAAGAGCTGGATATTTGTACATAAACCTATGTGTGATCTGTTTGACAGATAATCAATAAATAAATCTTGATCAGAGATTCCAATATTGACCAGCATTTTCACCAGCAGAGTGTGATCCACTGTGTGAAATGCTTTATGTCAATAAAGAGTGTAACACAGTATTTATTACAGTCAAGCTGCTGGATGACTTCATTTAAAACTTTCATGGTTGCTGTAACAGTACTATGTTGTTTATTAAAACCAGACTGAAAATCAGACAAAATACTGTTTGATTCTAGAAACTCCTTCATTTGTTCAATTACCAACTTTTCAGAATTGTTTCCCTTCATGGTAGATTTGATGATGTTAGAAGATCTGAGAATTTAAGAGAAAATCTAAAGTTTGCCAAATAAAAGTGTGTTATTACAGTAATAAAAGTCTGTTTTATTTAGGAGAACTCATGAATATTGTTGAAAAACAAATAGACTGTTTTAACTCTTAGACAAATAAACAATTAAACTTGATAAAGATATAATTTCCATGAGCTACATTGTTGTCTTAACACTTTTGAATTAAACTTCAGTCTCTAATGTCACTACAGCTGTTCATTCAGATCAGTTCCTCTTTAACTGAAAGAGGTTTTTGTACGACGTTGTTTCACTGTGTGAGCGGAAAGCTGTCACTCTGCTGACAGTAATAAACTCCTGAATCTTCAGCCTGAACTCCACTGATGGTCAGAGTGAAATCACTGTAAGATCCACTTCCAGTAAAACGATCAGAAACTCCAGACTGACGAGTTGTTGCTCTATAAATCAGGAGTTTAGGAGCTTCTCCAGATTTCTGAAGGTACCAGTGAAGGTTGTTATAGCCAAAGCTATAAACCCATGAATAAACACTTGAACTGGTTCTACATTTAATAGAGACAGTTTGTCCTGGAACAACAGACTGAGATCCAGGAGTCTGAGTCAAAGAGATTTCACCTGATGAACCTGGAAGAAATGAAAAACAAGATTTGTTGAGATCAAACCAGATTTAAAACAGTAAAAATATAGTTTGTAGTCAAGATTGTCCTGATTGTGATGAAGTTTGTTTGCTGATGAATCCAGGTTTCCAGCAGAGAGTCTCACCCTGAACAAGGAGCTCCAGGACAGCCAGCAGCAGAGTCAGTGACATCCTCATTGTGCTGCAGGTGTGTCAGTGTCTCTGAAAGGTCTGGACAGCCACTGATCAACACTGAGCTCTTAACTGCTGGAACCAGAGAGGCAGCACACATATGCAACACACTGAGTCAGTCATCTGCAGCTGTTCTCAGCAGCTCGGGATCTTCACCTTGGAATCTTTAGTCCAACAACTCTGGAATCAAGACTCTACAGCAGGGGTATTCAACTCCAGGCCTCAAGGGCCGCATTCCTGCAGGTTTTCCAACATACCCGGATCTGGCATGCTCCAATTGGTTGGACACACCTGAACCAGGTAATCAGTCATGAGTAGAGTTTGGATATCTGGAAATTATGCAGACACTGTGGCCCTCGAGGCCTGGAGTTGAATACCCCTGCTCTACAGTCACTTTATAAAATGACATTTGTGTTTAGATGTCTGGCTGAAGGATTCATTGATTCATAGCTGTAAGTAAAACTTGTTGGACACATTTTACTGTTTCAATAATACTAGAGGGCGCTATAGATGTGTGTGTGTGTCAACATTTGCTACTTACTGTTACGACCCTGGGCCGTTTGGGTTTTGTTCTGCTGCCTGTTCCTTTACTCCTCCTCTCCCACAGGTGCAGCTGTTTTCCACTCAGAGAGGATGGAGATAAAAGGATCCACCTTACGCCGGGGTCACACTGGACGTGGAAGCGCCGCGCAGCGGAGTCCGTGCCGCTTCCGCTCCGCTCTGTAGTTCACACCAGACGTGCATTTTTCCGCGGCGGTCCACAGGCGCTTCTGCTAGAGCTTTTTTTGTTTTTGCCATCATGGTTGATAATTCATAGCCTAAAGACATAACCCATGTTCCTGCTAAGAAAAACTGCTCTCTCAAAACCCCGCTCTGTCGGCCCACTGTACTGATCTGTGTGCGCGCGCGTGTGCATCTCTGTTTTGTGTGTGTCTGTGCGCACGCGCTCGCAGGTGTCTGTGTGTGGGTAAATTAATAAACTACAATTATTAACCCATATTTCTGCTAAGAGGAGCAGCTCTCTGCATCTCTTTTTTCTCTCCCAAAATCCCGCAGCCCCGCCCACTCGCTCCGGAGTCTGCTCACTACGTTGATCTGTGCGCGCTCGTGTCTGTCTGTGTTGTGTGTGTTTTATAAATATTACCCCCTGTTTCTGCTAAGGTGAGCTGCTCTCTGCCTCTCTGTTATCGTTTTAATAACTCCCGAAACTTCTCACCCCGCACCGGAGTCTATCCATGTTGATCTGCGTGTGTACGTGTCTGTGAAAAAAGAAAAAAAAAAGTGTGCGTGTCTGCCTGTTTTGTGTGTCTCTGTGCTCGCGCGTGCACGTTTGTGATGTGATTGTATGTTTATATCCGTGTCTACCGCCTATTTAGACACAAAAACATGATCACATTTGTCAATTGCGGCATTTTATTGTGAAAAACTGGTTATATTTTGAAAAGAAACCAGATTTTCTCATGTATCTTGATGCAACTTCCTGCCAGAATTGACGCGGAACGCTCGCGGCTCGCGCACAAAATAGGTCAAACGCGGAAACGATCCACTGCACCGCGCGGGCCCTCCGCGCCGCTCCGCGCCTTGTGTGAACGACGCCATAGGATAACAAGGGCGCCGAATGGAAGCGGACTCCGTTCCGTTTCGCATCCTGTGTAAATTGGGGCGTTAGAGGTGCTTGAGAGAGACTCTTCTACTTCTGCCAGACAGATCCGTTGGTTGCAGCTCTGGATCTCCTGGTCCTCTTTACTCTGTTGGGTTTTCGTAAGCACATTAAAATACTTGGTGCTGAAACCGGTTTCGTCTCCCCTTTATTTGTTACGGTTCAGAGCCAGCCGTAATAGAAGTACATTAAAAAGAAACCTTCAATCAATCCTATCAAATGCTTGACCTGCATCTAATGATAATATAATTGTATCTTTAGTCCTTTTTGCTATGTATTATGTTAAGGACGCACCGAATGAGATGAAATCCATATCTATTTTTAATGAAACCATTCTGGTCATTGTCAAGAATGTCTGTAAGATGTAATTCTAACCTTCTGGCCAAGATTTTGCAAAGAATTTTGATGTCAAAACTCATAAAAAGAACATTCAGTTGGTGGTTTATTATTTTTTTAAAATAAAGTTATTAATACAAGACTCAGGGATGGAAGAAGAATACGTTTAATGTAAGACTCTTCATACATAGCCAATAAAGGGTCCAAAAGTTTTTCTCTGAATCTCTTATAGAATTCTACAGGGAAGCTTTCTGGCTCTGGAGTTTTACCACTCTGCATATTTTGGACGGATTCTGAAATTTCTTTTGCAGTTAAATTACATTCTAACTCCTGTTGTTTTTATTTTGACAAAGTTTGAAATTTCTACTTATTTAGGAAAGAGTTTTGAGTTTCAAGGTTATTTGTGCATTCAGATGTATATAACAGCTTATAGAAATTCCTAAATGTGTTCTTGATCTCTGTGGGATTTGTTCTTATTTCACCTCCAGCTGTTTTGATGCTGTTGATGACTCTGTCTGATTGCTGTTTCCTAATTCAAGCCAAAAGTTTTCCACATTTTTCCCCCTGATCATTGTAAGATTGTTTAAACCACATTAAATAGATAATTTATTGTATTTTATTCGCAAAATTTGTAGTCCTTTAGCTAAAAAATAATTTTTTGTGTAAAATTATGTGAACTAAAAGAGAATTTTACTTTTATAGGTTTCTTTAAATTGTGTTTTTCTTCCTGTGTTTTTACAGTAAATCAGAGTTTCAGTCTCTGGAAGAACTTGAGGCAGAAGCATTCAAATGAGTTTCAGTTCATTCTGATGAAGGAGGTTTTTGTACGACGACTTTTCACTGTGTGAACACATCCTGACTGTTGATATAGTGATAACTCTGACAGTAATAAACTCCTGAATCTTCAGCCTGGACTCCACTGATGGTCAGAGTGAAGTCAATTCCATTTCCTGTTCCACTTCCACTGAATCTGGAGGAGATTCCTGAAACTCTCTCTGATGTTGCATAGATCAGAGCTTTAGGAGCTTCTCCAGATTTCTGATGGTACCAGGAAAGAAGGTAATGTGAACCAGAATAGTGATAGACTTGTTGACTGGCCTTACAGTCAATAGAGACGGTTTGACCGAGCTGCACTGATTTAGCTGCTGGCTGAGTCACAACAACATTTTGTCCAACAGAACCTGCAGAGAGAGAAGAACCACAAAGAACATGAGATGCTGAGGAGAAACTCAGCTGCACTCCAGATGATTCTCACATGACACAAACATGATCTTCCTCACCCTGAATGAAGCAGAGGAGAGTCCAGATGAGGACGCAGATCAAAGTCATGCTTTTAGTGATGAGGAGGAGGATTTCTGTGTCTTCTGCTGTGATGAAGGACAGCTGTCAGTCATCCAGTCTTCAACTCTCAGGACTATAAAGTCTCCCAGAGCACTGGAGCATGGAGCTGCTGATGCAAAGTGTTTCTATGGAAATGCAACCACTGACTCCAACAGGAACATGGATCTCTGTCCTCAGGATTCTCACACATGGATCCAGCACAGATTCCACATGGAATTCCAAAATATTGGATTTACTTTTAGTCAGAAACATTTTACCACAGATAATGTACATTTTTAATTACAGAACAAAAACAATTTAATGAAAATTCATGAAATTAATTTTAAAAACTATTTTTTATCTATAATAACATATTTTCTGTCAGTAGTTTTCCAGTCTGACTCTGTAGAGTTTGTTGTGTTCAAAGTCAGAGAGTGTGTCTCTCTGCAGTCAGAGGTTTTTGTACGACGACTCAGTTAGTTTGTATCACTGTGGTACACGTTTGGTGGAGGAACCAGACTGGAGGTTGATTGTAAGTAATAATTTTCAATTTTCATCCATGTTTTTCATGTAAACTGGTTTCTTTTAAACACTACAAACTAACATCTGTCTAATTGTGTGATTTTCTTTTTTAAATGTATTTTATATAACACAGAAAACTTATCGTAATGCAGATAAATACAATTCCATTGGAAACATAGTTTTTTCGTAATCTGTAAAGGTGAATTTATAGTTTTCCAAGATCTTTATAAATTATTTTTATTCAGTCATAAGATGTGAATCAATAATTTCATTTATTTCTTTTAAGTGTTCAGAGCAAAAAATTGTTTTCTCAAAGTCTTAAAGTTGTGTTAATTCAGGATAATTATTGATATTTTTATATTATATAAAGTTATTTTTTTGATAAAAATGTAATGTAGTCTATTTTTTTAAGGGGGAGTTTACAAATATAGCTATTAGATGGTTGATTTTAACATTTCCAAGTGTTCTCAGATAAATATTGTGAAGTAAATAGAAAGAATTAAACGTAACGTAAAGTTGTATTTCAATTAAAATCAAAAGTAAAATGATCAAAATGTTGCTTTAATTCTTATTTCACGTCAGAATGTTTGAACTTTGTTTGGAAATGTAATTCTTTTTAAATCATTTAAAAACATAAATGTTGTTTGTTACTCAAAAAATGAAGGAATTTAAAATAAATGTTCATTTTTCTGGGGTTTTTAAAAGTTAAGTAAAGTAAGTTTATATCTTTAAGATGTTTTTCTCATTCCACATTAATACTGAAACCTGTCTGTTGCTTTGGTTCATCAGTGAAGCTGATCTGTTGCCATGGTTACAGAACCTAAAGAAGGAAGTGAAAGATTGAAAAAAGTGTTGAACTAAGTGCAGAAATAAAGCATCAGTTTGCTGCAGGAAGAGTTTCTGTTCTCTGTGGAGGATTTCTCCTGAACTTGTTTGTGTCTCCTCATGCAGTGGGTCATGTTCCCCCCACCCTGACAGTGCTGTCCCCCTCCATGGATCAGGGGAAGGCCACACTCCTGTGTCTGGCCAACAATGGCTTCCCTTCAGGCTGGACTCTGTCCTGGAAGGTGAACGGCAGCAGCAGCAGCAGCAGCAGCAGCAGCAGCAGCAGCAGCAGCAGCAGCAGCCCCGGGGTGCTGCAGAAGGACGGCCTCTACAGCTGGAGCAGCACCCTGAGGCTCTCTGCAGACCAGTGGGAGAAGGTGGACTCTGTGACCTGTGAGGCCACCCAGGACTCCCAGACTCCAGTCTCAGAGACTCTGAGGACAAACACCTGTTCCTAGTCACCACCTCAATGACTGACTGGATTCTTTCTCTCTGCTTTCATCTGACTTTACTTTTTCATCTTTCTTCCATTCATTTTGATCTTCTTTCTAAATGTTGGTATTTCTTTTGAATAAATATTCGCTTTTTAACTCAAATTGGTTTGTTTTATGTTCTTTTTTTTTGTTTCAAACTTTTTAAAACACTTTTTGTGTTCAATAAAATTAGAATATTATCATATATTTATATACATATATATATATATATATATATATATGTTTATAAAGCTGCCAGTTCAACACATTCATGATTATAACAAAAAAAAAATCTTTAAATGACTGTAGTTAGAGTTAATGTTCTCAAAAATGCATTTAGAGAGATTTTAAAATGTCAAATGTGGAGAATTTCTAAATCTTTGTGTGGAAACAGTCAAAATCCTCAACAGATTAGAAAATCTGAAAAGATCATTGTTCTGGACGTGAACTTTTTTAGGCAAAGTTTGAGAAAAACGATCAACCTTAACTCTGAAAATCCTGTTTTTTCTGGGTTTTCAGAATAAAAGCACAGCTGCTGGATTCACTGACCTTAAGGTAGATTTATTCAAACTCTCCAAAATCTAAATGATTTTCCTTCATCTGACTCTCAGCGCTCAGTTTCTCTCTGAGACGGTTACATATACAAAAATATCCTCACAGTGGTCTTTTAATAATGATTATACAGTTTTTAACCAACAGTTTTTTAGAAATATCCTTTTTTAAAGATATATATTCTACAGACCAGCAAGAGCTTTCAAGAAATTTGCACCAAAGTTGAGGGCAGGACTGTTAGTGTGGAAGCTAGTGTCCACTAATCTCACAATAACTCTTTGTTTTACTCTCTCCCGCTAGCCTAGCATCTCAAGAGTCCAAGCTAACATTAGCACACACAAAAAAACTAAAGTAAAACCTGTGAGGAACATTGAAGCGATCCAGCCGTACAGTTTTTAGCTTTATGGTAGCTCAGTTGAGGAAAACAAAGACATTAATGGATCTATTTGTCTGCAAGTCGATGCCTCACAATTGTAGTGGAGAAGGAGGAATCTGGCCCATCCATTGCAGTTGCTACGTCACAAACCTGAACCTTTTCAAACCCCCAGTTTTCACCTGCTTCACATAATCACAATTTGAATGAAGACATATTCAGAAATGAAGTTTTGAATTGAATTTTTTCTATATGTCCTCTGTTATCAAAAATAACATGTTTAAAATGACAAAGACACTATTTTCATTGAATTGGGACTTTAAAGTATTTTGTTCCAACTCGGATTAAGCGATGATGAAAGCTCCTCACCATGCATGGAGGGTTTCATCCCAAGTCCAGCACCCTGAGACAGTCTAAGGCACACCTGTGCACTAATCATGATGTCAGATCAGCATCTTGATGTGGCACACCTGTGAGGTGGGAGAGATTATCTCAGTAAAGCAGAAGTGTTCACTATCACACATTTAGACAGATTTGTGAACAATGTTTGAGAGAAATGGTAATATTGTGGATCTGGAATGAATTTTAGATCTTTAAGTCGATCTCATGAAAAATGGGGGCAAAAACAAAAGTGTTTTGTTTATGTTTTTGTTTAGTATATACATATATGTATATCTTAGGTCAGTATATATCTCTTAGGCAGCAACTGACCTAAGAGACAAGATCAAGTCTCGAATGAACACCAGGCAAATCCAACACCAATTACAACGGCTAAATGAAATACCACCGGAAAGTCTAATAGAAACTGTACATGGAGCACTGAGCGCAATTCCTACCACAACAATCACAGAAACCAATGAACTGGTTTACACTACAGCAGCAGTGATCCTAGAAACACTTGACTATAAGAACAATCGTGGCAAAAAGCAATGCCCACCATGGAAGCAACGATTGGAGGCTACAATCAAGGCAGCTCGGAGGGAAGTTAGTCAGCTAACAGAAGCCCAGAGAGGTGCAATGAAAAAACAAGTGCCTAAGAGATACAGCCAGATTCCCATACCTGAAGCACTGAAAACTGCCAAACAAAGACTCCTGGCCTTGAGCAGCCGCCTAAAGACGTACACTGGAGACAATGAAGCCAGACGGATAAACAGGCTGTTTGCAAATCAACCTGCAAAAGTGTACGCTCAGTGTCAGAGTCAAAGCAGCAGAGCAGACCCATCAAGGCTGGAAACTGAACGGTACTGGAGAAGTACATGGGAGAAAGAGACGGCACATAACAGCAATGCTCAATGGCTGGCCTCTCTGAGGAAAGAACACAGCAATCTCCCTAAACAGAACCCAGTGACCATCACAGTGGCAGACATCCAAGGAAGAGTCTCAGGTATGAAGAACTGGACCGCACCGGGCCCTGACATGATACACGCCTACTGGCTTAAGAAACTCACGGCACTCCACAAGCACCTGGCAGTACAAATGAACCAACTGCTAAGAGATGGGACCCACCCTGAATGGCTAACAAAAGGGCGAACAATCCTGATCCAGAAGGACCCCTCAAAGGGTGCAGTTCCATCCAACTACCGGCCAATAACCTGTCTCTCCACAACATGGAAGCTCATGTCAGGCATCATTGCAACCAAAATACACAGACACATGGACCAATTCATGAGCAACACACAGAAGGGCATTGGTAGAGACTCCAGGGGAGCCAAACACCAACTCCTGGTTAACAGAACAGTCGCACAAGACTGCAGGTCACGACACACCAACCTGTGCACAGCCTGGATTGATTACAAGAAAGCCTGTGACTCAATGCCACACACCTGGATCACTGAATGTTTGGAGATGTACAACATCAACAGGACTCTAAGAGCCTTCATAGGAAACTCAATGAAGTTGTGGAAAACCACCCTTGAAACCAATGGCAAGCCAATTGCACAAGTCTTTAATGTGTTGTGTATTGAGATAGAAAATATAAATTTCATACTTTGTTCTTTGTCCTTTTCACTACATTCTAGATCTTTGACATTTAATAAGCTACAAGACTTGTTTGTTCCTTGTCTGAATGTTGTGATTTTGGTGTCAAGAACATGTTGATTTCATTAGAACATTTTGTCATTGCAAGATGACGAAATATTTCTCTCTTTCAAATAAAGCTGATGTGGTTAGAAAACATTTTTTTGAGTTTAGATTTATGTATTTGTTTATTTGAATTTGGTTCTTAAAGTTGCACTTGCAGATCCCTAATATGACCAGGAGATGAAGGTGAAAAGTGTTTGTTCAAAGAGTTCAGTGTTGATGAGAAGTCACAGAAAATAGAAATAAGTCATAAAACATAGTTGAAATTAATGTTTATATGAAGTGAAAGGAGAAGTTTTTCATTCATTGTCATATTATGGTCTTTAACAGTTGTGTTACTTTTTCCTTTCAGAGCAGCTGTTCATTCAGATCAGTTCCTCTTTAACTGAAAGAGGTTTTTGTACGACGTTGTTTCACTGTGTGAACGGAGTGCTGTAACTCTGCTGACAGTAATAAACTCCTGAATCTTCAGCCTGAATTCCACTGATGGTCAGAATGAAATCACTGCCAGATCCACTTCCAGTAAAACGATCAGAAACTCCAGACTGACGAGTTGTTGTTGCATAAATTAGGAGTTTAGGAGCTTCTCCAGATTTCTGAAGGTACCAGTGAAGGTTGTAGCTAATACTTGAACTGGCTCGACATCTAATGTAGACAGTTTGTCCTGGAACAACAGACTGAGATTCAGGAGTCTGAGTCAAAGAGATTTCACCTGATGAACCTGGAAGAAAAGAAACAAACGGAAAAATTGACAGAGATGTAGATTAAAGACATCGAACAATTAAAATATTAAATGATTTGATAGTTTGTAGTAAAGATTGTCCTGATTGTGATGAAGTTTGTTTGCTGATGAATCCAGGTTTCCAGCAGAGAGTCTCACCCTGAACAAGGAGCTCCAGGACAGCCAGCAGCAGAGTCAGTGACATCCTCATTGTGCTGCAGGTGTGTCAGTGTCTCTGAAAGGTCTGGACAGCCACTGATCAACACTGAGCTCTTAACTGCTGGAAGCAGAGAGGCAGCACACATATGCAAACACACTGAGTCAGTCATCTGCAGCTGTTCTCAGCAGCTCGAGATCTTCACCTTGGAATCTTTAGTCCAACAACTCTGGAATCAAGACTCTGATGATGATGATTTATAATCCACAGAATGACTGAAGGACTTTTTAAATGTGTCTGATCTTTAAATATTTTAGGTAAAGGATGAAACGTTGATCTTAAGACTAAAATAAAGAAGAAAAAAATGTTCAGGTTCAAATTTATTTTTAATTGTTTACTTTTTTGCATGAATCCACATGGATTTAAATGGATGGGATGTCTCCACCTATTCCTATTGATTATGGATCAAGAATACATTTTTGTATATTTCTTTATAGTTCTTCTTCTTCTCTTTTCTTCCTACCATCCTCTCTCTCTCAGACTTTTCTCATCATCCTTGTTTTCCTCAGAAATGTACCAATTCATTTAAACAGTATCTTCTCCTTTTCCTCCATACATCACAGATCTCTCGTTGTATTTTCATCCTCAATAATTCTTTCTGAAGTTTTCGTCTGTGATCTGTGTCCTCAAGAGATGGCTGAGGCTGGATCTGCTTTTATTGCTGAAGCTCATTGGGATGACCCAAACAAGAGTCAGAGGAAGAGGCCAGAATGAAAGATGTTTGAACTTCAAGTCAACAGTTGTTATACTTAGTTGGAGTAAAAGTGAGTTGAATTAGTTTTATATTCAGGAAAAAAAAGTGATACTGAAAAGGCTTTTTTATGAAAGGTTTTAACATTTTTTTAAGAGTGATGGAAGTGGTTTTATAATTGTTTTCTGTTTTCAAACCAAGTAGAGACGATAAGTTAAATGACTAAAAACTATTGAGTGCAAATATACTTTTGCTGCTTCAGCAGTTAAATGAGAATGTATGTATGAAAAATGTAATAAATGAAATAAAATATTTCTAAAAACTTTTTTCTCATGATCTTTAAAGTTCAGATTATAATTAAAAAAAACACCAAGATATTTGAACTGTATTTGCTCTCCATTGATCAATAGTTTTCAATCAACCAAGTAAGCAAGTGCATTTATAAAGCACAATTCCTTCCTTAAGACAATTCAAAGTGCCGTACAAAAATATATAAAATTACAAAATGTTCTAAAAATCTATTGATAAAACACAATTAAAATCATAAACACCAACAAGATTAAAGTTCAGACATTTAAAATCATTTAAAACACATTGCTAATAAAAAGTTTTCAGCCTAGATTTGAACATTTTGAGCATGGATTAGTTTTTCCAAGTCAGGTTTGGACACAATATTTTAATTTTGGTGATGTTCTTCAGGTGATTAAAAGCTACAGATGTAAGTGATGAGATGTGACTTAAAATTGAAGTTAGATTCTAAAATGGTTCCTGATTTTTGGTTTTAAACAGAGGGATTCCAGATGACAGATTACAGTTATTATTTGACTTTGTGAACCAAAGACAATTATTTCAATTTGGTCTGAGTTAGATGGAGGGAATTATCTTGCAGACATAGATCTGAGTGTCATCTGCATAATTATGATAGGATACATCATGACCCAGAGGGAGCATATATAGATTGAATACCATTGGTCCAATGATAGAGCCCTGAGGGACCCTACAGGTTACTGCCATGTCACCAGAAACACAGTTTCCAATATTAACAACACATGTTCTAGCCTCAAGATAAGATTTAAACCAGTTTAAAGCAGTGCTAGAAATTCTAACCCAAGTTTCCAACCTCTAAAGAAAGATCATGTGGTCAACAGTGTTTAGACGTATGTTGTTTATCACTTTGACCAAAGCTTTCTCAGTGCTGTGATATGGTCTAAATCCTGACTGGAAGGCATCAAATATATGTTACATCTGAGAAACTCTGAAAGCTCTTTGTAACCTGCTTTTTCTAAAACCTTAACCCAAATGGCAGATTTGAAATAGAACGGAAATGATTTAAAATTGTGGGATCCGGGCTGAGTGATCTGTTAATTATCAGCATGAGTTGTGGAAGCAGACTACTCACTGACTTGAGAAACGTAGAGGGTAACTCATCAAGGTAGTATGTAGATGAACTCAGGCTGGAAACAATCTCTTGGACTGTTTGGTGACATGTGTGAAGTCTGTAAATGAGGAGTGTCTATGTGGTTGTAGGGGTTCATTTGCATTGTGGGAATTATTCAATTTTTAATACTTTGAATTTTACTATTGAAGAATATTTCAAACTCATAAATTTGATATATTAAACAGTTGTAGAGGAATTGAAACTGTTGTGTTTGTTATTTTATTCACAGCAGGAAACAAGACGGGAGAATTGTTACCACAACTTGAGGTGATTTAAAGAAATACTTCTCCCTCGTAGTACGAAGAGTTTTATTGAGGACACCGAGGTTTTCTTTATATACTTTATAATCAGATTCAATCTTTAATTTTTTTCACCATTTTCGTTGTGCTCTCCAGCAAGCCTTTTTCTGTTGGCTGGTCACTACTAACTGCTAATAGAGAGAGAAAAACACAAACTGTTTTTTGGTATTAAGATAAAAGGATGAGTTTTTGAACCAGTTGGAGACTGACACCATGATTTCAGATAGAATTGCAGCGGTTTCATCTTTTGATTTTGCATGAAAAAAAATTATTGTATCGTCTGCATATAACTGCATTTTTCCATTTGGGCATAAATGCTAGAGATTTCTGTTTGCTTTATATGTTCAGCTTATATTCTTTAAAGGACCAACTTTGTGATTTTATTTAAAAGAATAAACTGCTGTTTTGGAGGCACAAAAAATAAATGATTTTTAACAATTGATTGACCTGTTGATCTTTCTTTACTACCACATCCATCAGAAGATGTTTCTGAATCACTACATAAAAGTTTTAAAAATGTTTTTCTTCATGTGTTTCTACAGTAAATCAGAGTTTCAGTCTCTGGAAGAACTTGAGGCAGAAACATTCAAATGAGTTTCAGTTCATTCTGATGAAGGAGGTTTTTGTACGACGACTTTTCACTGTGTGAACACACGACCACTATGATAACTCTGACAGTAATAAACTCCTGAATCTTCAGCCTGGACTCCACTGATGGTCAGAGTGAAATCAATTCCATTTCCTGTTCCACTTCCACTGAATCTGGAGGAGATTCCTGATAATCTGTATGATGTTGCATAGATCAGAGCTTTAGGAGCTTCTCCAGATTTCTGATGGTACCAGGAAAGATGGTATTCACTAAATTCATACACTTCTTGACTGGCCTTACAGTCAATAGAGACGGTTTGACCGAGCTGCACTGATTTAGCTGCTGGCTGAGTCACAACAACATTTTGTCCAACAGAACCTGCAGAGAGAGAAGAACCACAAAGAACATGAGATGCTGAGGAGAAACTCAGCTGCACTCCAGATGATTCTCACATGACACAAACATGATCTTCCTCACCCTGAATGAAGCAGAGGAGAGTCCAGATGAGGACGCAGATCAAAGTCATGCTTTTAGTGATGAGGAGGAGGATTTCTGTGTCTTCTGCTGTGATGAAGGACAGCTGTCAGTCATCCAGTCTTCAACTCTCAGGACTATAAAGTCTCCCAGAGCACTGGAGCATGGAGCTGCTGATGCAAAGTGTTTCTATGGAAATGCAACCACTGACTCCAACAGGAACATGGATCTCTGTCCTCAGGATTCTCACACATGGATCCAGCACAGATTCCACATGGAATTACAAAATATTGGACTTTACTTTTAGTCAGAAACATGTTTTATCACTATTATGAAAAATAACATTTTCATCTGCAAACAAAAACTTTAATAAACATTTAGCAGAATAAAGACACTATTTTCTCTCAGTAGTTTTCCAGTCTGACTCTGTAGAGTTTGTTGTGTTCAAAGTCAGAGAGCGTGTCTCTCTGCAGTCAGAGGTTTTTGTACGACGACTCAGTTAGTTTGTATCACTGTGGTACACGTTTGGTGGAGGAACCAGACTGGAGGTTGATTGTAAGTAATTATTTATCAATTTTCATCCATGTTTTTCATGTAAACTGGTTTCTTTTAAACACTACAAACTAACATCTGTCTAATTGTGTGATTTTCTTTTTTAAATGTATTTTATAGAACACAGAAAACTTACGTAATGCAGATAAATGAAAATTCCAATTGTCCATTTCCATTTGAAACATAATTTGTTTGTAATCTGTAAAGGTAAATTTATATTTTTCCAACATCTTTATAAAATATTTTTATTCAGTCATAAGATGTGAATCAATAATTTCATTTATTTCTTTTAAGTGTTCAGAGCAAAAAAATGTTTTCTCAAAGTCTTGAAGTTGTGTTAATTCAGGATAATTATTGATATTTTTACATAATATAATGTCATTTTGTTAATAAAAATGTAATGTAGTCTATTTTTTTTAAGGGGAAGTTTTCAAATATAGCTATTAGATGGTTGATTTTAACATTTCCAAGTGTTCTTAGATAAAAATTGTGAAGTAAATACGAATAAATAATAAGTTGTATTTCAATTAAAATCAAAAGTAAAATGATCAAAATGTCGCTTTAATTCTTACTTCACGTCAGAATGTTTGAACTTTGTTTGGAAATGTAATTCTTTTTAAATCATTTAAAAACATAAATGTTGTTTGTTACTCAAAAAATGAAGGAATTTAAAATAAATGTTTATTTTTCTGGGGTTTTTAAAAGTTAAGTAAAGTAAGTTTATATCTTTAAGATGTTTTTCTCATTCCACATTAATACTGAAACCTGTCTGTTGCTTTGGTTCATCAGTGAAGCTGATCTGTTGCCATGGTTACAGAACCTAAAGAAGGAAGTGAAAGATTGAAAAAAGTGTTGAACTAAGTGCAGAAATAAAGCATCAGTTTGCTGCAGGAAGAGTTTCTGTTCTCTGTGGAGGATTTCTCTGAACTTGTTTGTGTCTCCTCATGCAGTGGGTCATGTTCCCCCACCTGACAGTGCTGTCCCCTCCATGGATCAGGGGAAGGCCACTCCTGTGTCTGGCCAACAATGGCTTCCCTTCAGGCTGGACTCTGTCCTGGAAGGTGAACGGCAGCAGCAGCAGCAGCAGCAGCAGCAGCAGCAGCAGCAGCAGCAGCAGCAGCCCCGGGGTGCTGCAGAAGGACGGCCTCTACAGCTGGAGCAGCACCCTGAGGCTCTCTGCAGACCAGTGGGAGAAGGTGGACTCTGTGACCTGTGAGGCCACCCAGGACTCCCAGACTCCAGTCTCAGAGACTCTGAGGACAAACACCTGTTCCTAGTCACCACCTCAATGACTTGTTTTTGCTTTTACTAAATGTTCTTCTCAGTTTAATTGTCTTTTCTAAATCTTCTCCTTTTGTGTTCCATAAAAATTGTTGATTTTTGTTACTTTCTGCAAAATAAAAATGACTCTTTTAAGTTGTTTCATTTGTTATTTCCAACTCTCAAACATACATTTCTACATTTTCATTATTTAATTAGTTCAAGATAATTTAAGACCAAAACTTCATCCACCATGAATCTACTAAACCCACTAACTTCCTTTAGCATTGATGGAGTTCATCCTGTTACTGTCAGATGAAGGTTTGTGACATTCTAGACAGTTTACCAGTTCATCATAGAACTACACAAAGACACACAACAACACACACTTAAGGGGATATTTAGACTCAATAATTAACCAGTAAAATATTGTGGAGTTTGTGGAGAAATATCAACATTTATTTATTTAATTATTTAATCTTAAATGAAAACCTGAAGCTTGTTTCCTAAATTCCGTCTGAAGACGATGAACATGCCGGTGAAAGACATCACTAGAACACCAGACAAAGTGACTGTTGGTTCTTGAAGAAGAGAACGGAGATATGAGAGACAAACCAAGCAGCGTCTTCTAGACCAGAGTCATTCTGGTGATCTGAGAGGACCACTCAGCTCCAGCATGCAGTTCACAGTGATGAGTGAGACCACTACAAGCAGTCATGAACCTCAAGGTTCAATATCCAGTATTCATGGTTGAAGACAGCTGGACGAGGCTTTCATTTACAGAACATCTCCAGAATCAATCACAGGTAAAAATGGAGCTGCTACCAGAAATTTTAGAGTTCTGAGTGAGAAACTGGATTTAGTTCTAAAATAAAACCCAAACTTCACTTTTAGTTTATGTAGTAAAGTAGTAACATGTATATTAGAATTGATGTTTAAAACAGATTTTAGTGATCTAACATAAATCTGATTAACATTAAAAGCAGACTATAAAAACTCTAAGCTTGTGTGATTGATTGAGATTAGCAGTAAATGACAGTGTCATCAGCATAAAAGATGAAATGAATCATTTGGACACAAGTTGGTAATATATATAGAGAGAACTGGGACATAGAACAGCACCCTGTGGCACACCGTTCTTTATCTCCTGAGCAAGAAAAATGGAGCTGGATATTTTTACGGACTGTGATCTGTTTGACAGATAATCAATAAATAAATCTCGATCAGAGATTCCAATATTGATCAGCATTTTCACCAGCAGAGTGTGATCCACTGTGTGAAATGCTTTATGTCAATAAAGAGTGTAACACAGTATTTATTACAGTCAAGCTGCTGGATGACTTCATTTAAAACTTTCATGGTTACTGTAACAGTACTATGTTGTTTACTAAAACCAGACTGAAAATCAGACAAAATACTGTTTGATTCTAGAAACTCCTTCATTTGTTCAATGATCAACTTTTCAGAATTGTTTTCCTTCCTGGTAGATTTGATGATGTTAGAAGATATGAGAATTTAAGAGAAAATCTAAAGTTTGCCAATTAAAAGTGTGTTATTACAGTAATTAAAGTCTGTTTTATTTAGGAGAACTCATGAATATTGTTGAATAACAAATTGACTGTTTTAACTCTTAGACAAATAAATGATTAAACTTGATAAAGATACAATTTCCATGAGCTACATTATTGTCTTAACACTTTTGAATTAAACTTTAGTTCTTTAGCTTCAGTGCAGCTGTTCATTCAGATCAGTTCCTCTTTAACTGAAAGAGGTTTTTGTACGACGTTGTTTCACTGTGTGAACGGAACGCTTCGACCCTGCTGACAGTAATAAACTCCTGAATCTTCAGCCTGAACTCCACTGATGGTCAGAGTGAAATCACTGCCAGATCCACTTCCAGTAAAACGATCAGAAACTCCAGACTGACGAGTTGTAGCTTCATAAATCAGGAGTTTAGGAGCTTCTCCAGATTTCTGAAGGTACCAGTGGAGATAGCCATAAACACTTGAACTGGTTCTACATTTAATGGAGACAGTTTGTCCTGGAACAACAGACTGAGATCCAGGAGTCTGAGTCACAGAGATTTCACCTGATGAACCTGGAAGAAAAGAAAAAACAAGATTTGTTGAGACAAAACCAGATTTAAAACAGTAAAAATATAGTTTGTAGTAAAGATTGTCCTGATTGTGATGAAGTTTGTTTGCTGATGAATCCAGTTTCAGCAGAGAGTCTCACCCTGAACAAGGAGCTCCAGGACAGCCAGCAGCAGAGTCAGTGACATCCTCATTGTGCTGCAGGTGTGTCAGTGTCTCTGAAAGGTCTGGACAGCCACTGATCAACACTGAGCTCTTAACTGCTGGAAGCAGAGAGGCAGCACACATATGCAAACCACTGAGTCAGTCATCTGCAGCTGTCTCAGCAGCTCGGGATCTTCACCTTGGAATCTTTAGTCCAACAACTCTGGAATCTAGACTCTGATGATCATTTATAATCCACAGAATGACTGCAGGACTCTACAGTTAGTGTGGATGTGATGAAGAGGAAACTACATTATTTATACACAGTATTATGACCAGTGCTTTAAGTGGGCCGGTGCGCTCCGGTGCTGAGCACCGGGACTTCTCTCAAACACACTTTAGAGCACCGCCACTTCTCACTAATTAGGACACGTCCGGTGCTCTATTTTAACTCCGCATCCAAACAACTCATGAAGCACTTGTTAGGAATCCTCCTTTTTGAGATCTGATTTAGTGATGGTCAGTCGCCAATGAAACGGCTCTTAGAACCGCTCTTTGAAGTGAACGGCGCGAGCAGGCTCCTTATTAGGAGCCGGAAGCCCTGTTTTTTTTTTTTCTCACTCACTTTTTTTTCTCCTCATGTCGCACTTGATTGGTCAATATGTGTTTGTGCTGTGTGTACGCGCTGAGCGGGGGGTAGTTACGCTCTCAGCAACAGTAGCACAGCACACACGGAGGAAAGAGAAGAAGAAAGCCAGTGGCCACGAGACAAACAACAAAACATTAAGGCAGTGTTTCTCAAATGATAGGGGTGCGATGGCGGGGGCGCGTGACAGCCCGAGGATCATGTAATTAGTGTAGTTACTAAACAGTTGATCGGAGGACCGTCAGTGAATGTGTAACAGGGATGAAGGAAAGAGAAGAAAAAGCTGAGCGTTCGCGCGCATTGGCACAATATTATTTGAAACCGAATAAAACAAAAAATATTAATGTTTGGCCACAAAAATAGGTTTCAAAATTAAATTTCAATTTCAAAACTATTTTTTCAGTTTCAAATCTTTTTTTTTTTTTTTTCATTTTTGAACCTCCAAGTTTCAATATCAAAACTTTTGGCCCCGTTGTGGCGTGTGGTGGGGGTGCTAACACGATGACCAGTCAAAATAGATGAGGGTGGTAACTTCAGTTCTGATGCCTTCACTGGCTCTGAGAAAATGGCAGCTCAGTCTGTATTCTCATAGTCTGAAGTTGTCTCAAGACGGGTGTAAAAAGTAGAGTTTTATATAAACTGCATGACCAAAACACCGTTCTAGCCCGTTCAAAGCGCCATTTTTATTACTTTATTATTATTTATACACCCCATCGACTTTGATCGGTCCTCGTATTAGCCCGCCAACGTGTGCACAACGGGGCCAAAAGTTTTGAAACTGAAACTTGGAGGTTCGAAAACGAATAAAAAAGGTTTGAAACTGAAAAAATGTTTTGAAATTGAAATTTTTAGTTTTGAAACCTATTTTTCGGCCAAACATTAATATTTTTTTCAAAATATTTATTTCGGTTTCAAATAATATTGGCCCTGATTTAGCTCCATAGAGAGACAGAGAGAAACAACATCAACCCAAAACTCAAAGAAGGTGAGATCATTAGTAAAGGAGAAAAAACTGCAACCCTTTGACTTTTATTGATAAAATGAAGGAAGAGAATCTGCAGGAAGTCATTCTCTAGAACTCCACTACCACCTCTAACACAAAGCACCAGATTCCATCTTCCAAGCTGAGACTCGTTTGTCTTTCTTAACGTTTTTGGGAAGTCTTTATTTATTGGTTTTGTACACTTTAATTTGTATTTTGGATTGTGGTTGCAGAATTTTATATTGTTTTATATTGAAACGTTGTTACGACTTCCGATAAAGAGAGGACCGCCACTTCTTGTTGTCCACTTAAAGCACTGATTATGACAGATTTTCTTTCTTTGTGGGACATGTGACTGTCTAATGCTGACACAGCACTTTTGTTCATCTAAGTCATGAGTGTGACTAGAGTTAAGAGAGAATTAACTAAGTTTTTAATCCAGATTAACAATAGAAACTTGAAAACTCACAAACTAGACAAACAAAGGAGAACATCCTCAGCTGGTGTTTAAAAGTCCTGGCTGAGGGACGCTATCGCTGGCGCCATGACCACGTGCTAAAGACAATAGTCAACACCATGAGCAGTGGCATTAAGCTCTGTAGCTGGCTCCGCCCACAGAAGAACATCATTGCCTTTGTCTGGGCTGGAGAAAAGCCTCCACTAGCTGCCAGGACCACCAACTCAGGCCCTTTAACAACAGCTCAAGACTGAGAGGTAAAAGTTGACCTCAGAAAGCAGCTGAAACTTCCAGAAACCATTGCCAGAACAACCTTGAAGCCAGATATCTTGCTGATCTCAGAAGCTTTAAGCAGGTCGTTCTCCTGGAGTTGACCGTCCTCTGGAGGACCAGATCGATGAGGCAAATGAAGGAAAAGGGCAAAGTATGCTGACCTGGTTAGAGGAACAATGGTTGGAGAGCAAGAAGAACATTGAGGTGGGATGTAGGGGTCATAGGTCAAACATCAAACTGGCCATCACTGGGGCCAGCAAGCGCTGAACCATTAAGGAGGTAATGGAGGCAGCAGGAGTAGCCTCAAGGTGATTGTGGATTGGGGGGGTAACAGTGAGTGAGTAGCACTACCTGGACACAAGCTGGGATCTGATCAACCCCAGCCGGGTCGACTGGATGAGAGTGTATGATGTTTGAAAGACCCGAAACACTCCATGACCTCCGGTGACATCACTGATGATGTGTCCAGCTGCATCACTAGTTGATGGATGTGAAACGGTAAAAGATGAAAAATAAACCACAAGTTTAAAAAAAAGATGAAAATGTTCCGGGTCAAGTGTGTATTTAATTATTACTTTTATGACTCCACATGGATTTAAATGGATGTGATGGTCGTATCTCCACCTATTGTCATGGATTATGGATCAAGAACCATTTATGTATATGTATTACAGTGTGAGTACAAGTTTGTTTTGTTTTAAACCTCTGTTTTAGAACAGTTTTGAACCTTGGATGGTATTCAAAGTATCTGAAAACGTATTTGAAAATGTTGACGGACACCACCATCTCTCTGAATTTGGTCCTGTGTCTTTGTACTTCACAGTCTCCTCTGGTTAATGTTCTGGTGTGAATCCCTACAGGACTCTGTCTCAACCTCTGGTCACCAGGGGGAGCCGTCTCCTGAGTTTTAGCACTACAATCTCCCAGCTGCCCAGCACACACTCCCCAGATGCTGCTCAGCTGACACTCATGACAATCACTCACCTGATACTTGAGGACTGCACAAAGCATCACTCAGTATGAAGTTCTTCCTGCCTGCATGACCGAGCGTTTCAATCTGGACTTGATCTTCCCTGGTTTATGGCAAGGCAAGGCAAGGCAAGTTTATTTGTATAGCACATTTCATGTACAGAGACAATTCAAAGTGCTTTACATAAAACATTAAAAGAAACAATCAAAAGAAATAGTAAAAATGTCATTCATTATTCAATCATTAAAATAAAATTAAAAGAAAGTAAAAGATTTTAATTTAAAACAAGCATAGATAAAAGTGCGGACGTAAACTTTTTGTACATATTAATCAAATGCAACTGAGAACAGGTGAGTCTTTAACCTGGATTTAAATACACTGAGTGTTTCAGCAGATCTAAGGTTTTCTGGAAGTCTGTTCCAGATCTGTGGTGCATAGAAGCTGAATGCAGCTTCTCCATGTTTAGTTCTGACTCTAGGAAGTGATAAAAGACCAGATCCAGATGACCGGAGAGGTCTGGCTGGTACATACTGGGTCAGGAGGTCAGTCATGTATTTTGGTGCTAAACCATTCAAAGCTTTATAAACCAGTAACAGAACTTTAAAGTCTGTTACCCCAGATTACCTGCCGCCTGCCCTGACCTTTTGCCTGAATCCATACTATTTTAGTCTCTTTTTGACGCTTGTCATTGATCTCTGCCTGTCTGAGCCCTACTAAGCTTTGTGGATGTTTATTTGTGTGTAACAATAAAACTTTTTATCAAAAATGTTTCTCAAATTTGTTTCAGTAGATTTATTTTAGTGCAGATGTTCAGTCAGATTCTCATCTTTGACTGAAACATGTCTTTGTACGATGTGGTCAGTCTATCTGGTCACATGATCATATTTTTCAGGATGAGTTTCTTTAATCTCCAGACAGAAGGATTGAATCAAATGTGTCACTGAAGATGTTTTTGACCAGAAGACGATTCTTGAAGTTGACTTGTGGAATCTGGACTTCAAGTCTTCTTTCTCTGAAACGTTTTACCGTTAATCCAAGAGACTTGATTGATCAGAGTGAAGATTGGTGAGAAGTTTGACAGAAAGAAAACTTTAGGACTTTAATGAGAAGTTTCATCAACGGGAAGAAAAGAGAAAGAGATTTTCAGGGGAAATGTTCACATTTGATTGTTTTTTTTTTTTTTTTTAAAGTCATATGAGCTAAAAAGGAATTTTACTTTTATAAGTTTCTTTGAATTGTGTTTTTCTTCATGTGTTTCTACAGTAAATCAGAGTTTCAGTCTCTGGAAGAACTTGAGGCGGAAACATTCAAATGAGTTTCAGTTCATTCTGATGAAGGAGGTTTTTGTACGACGACTTTTCACTGTGTGAACACCTCCTGATCGTTGATCTCATGATAACTCTGACAGTAATAAACTCCTGAATCTTCAGCCTGGAATCCACTGATGGTCAGAGTGAAGTCAATTCCATTTCCTGTTCCACTTCCACTGAATCTGGAGGAGATTCCTGAAAATCTGTATGATGTTCCATAGATCAGAGCTTTAGGAGCTTCTCCAGATTTCTGATGGTACCAAGAAAGATAATATGAACCAAAAAAGTGAGCTACTTCTTCACTGGTCTTACAGTGAATAGAGACGGTTTGACCGAGCTGCACTGATTTAGCTGCTGGCTGAGTCACAACAACATTTTGTCCAACAGAACTGCAGAGAGAGAAGAACCACAAAGAACATGAGATGCTGAGGGAGAAACTCAGCTGCACTCAGATGATTCTCACATGACACAAACATGATCTTCCTCACCCTGAATGAAGCAGAGGAGAGTCCAGATGAGGACGCAGATCAAAGTCATGCTTTTAGTGATGAGGAGGAGGATTTCTGTGTCTTCTGCTGTGATGAAGGACAGCTGTCAGTCATCCAGTCTCTCAACTCTCAGGACTTAAAGTCTCCCAGAGCACTGGAGCATGGAGCTGCTGATGCAAAGTGTTTCTATGGAAATGCAACCACTGACTCCAACAGGACATGGATCTCTGTCCTCAGGATTCTCACACATGGATCCAGCACAGATTCCACATGGGATTCCAAAATATTGGATTTACTTTCATTCAGAAACATGTTTAATCACTATTGTGAAAAATAACGTTTTCATCTTTAGAACAAAAACTTTAATGAACATTTATCATAATAAAGACACTATTTTCTGTCAGTAGTTTCCAGTCTGACTCTGTAGAGTTTGTTTGTTCAAAGTCAGAGAGCGTGTCTCTCTGCAGTCAGAGGTTTTTGTACGACGACTCAGTTTTTGTATCACTGTGGTACACGTTTGGTGGAGGAACCAGACTGGAGGTTGATTGTAAGTCATTATTTATCAATTTATATCCATGTTTAGATGTAAAACTGTTTTCTTTAAGAACCACTAATTAACATCTGTCTAATTGTGTGATATTTTATAATCTAATTGTTTTAAATAATGCTGTAAAGTTTTCATGATGCAGATAAATATGCCATTTGAAACATATTTTTTTCAATAATTTGTTTGTAAAAGAAAATTTATAATTTTCCAACATCTTTAAAAAATATTTTTTATTCAGTCTTAAGATGTGAATCAATAATTTCATTAACTTTTTTTATAAGTGTTCAGAGCAATACATTCTTTTAGTCTTAAAGTTGTGTTAATTCAGGATTTTGATTCATATTTTAATATTTCATAAAGTAGTTTATTAATTAAAATTATTGTAGCCAATTTGTTTCAGAGTGAAGTTTGAACATTTAACTGAATTTTTTTTTTTAACATTTCCATGTGTTCATAGGTAAAAATTGTGAAGTAAATACAAAGAATTAAACTTAATAAGTCTCATTTGAATTATAATCAAAAGTCAAATAATCAAATTTGTGCTTTAATTCTTACTTCAAGTAAGAATGTCTGAACTTTTATAGGAATTTTAATTTTCTTGAAATCATCTAAGAACATTGATGTTATTTATTACTTAAATAAAAGGGAATTTAAATAAATGTTCATTTTTCTGGGTTGTTAAAAGTTAAGTAAAGTAAGTTTATATCTTAAGATAAGATGTTTTCCTCATTCCACATTAATACTGAGAACCTGTCTGTTGCTTTGGTTCATCAGTGAAGCTGATCTGTTGCCATGGTTACAGAACCTAAAGAAGGAAGTGAAAGATTGAAAAAAGTGTTGAACTAAGTGCAGAAATAAAGCATCAGTTTGCTGCAGGAAGAGTTTCTGTTCTCTGTGGAGGATTTCTCCTGAACTTGTTTGTGTCTCCTCATGCAGTGGGTCATGTCCCCCCACCCTGACAGTGCTGCCCCCTCCATGGATCAGGGGAAGGCCACACTCCTGTGTCTGGCCAACAATGGCTTCCTTCAGGCTGGACTCTGTCCTGGAAGGAACGCAGCAGCAGCGCAGCAAGCAGCAGCAGCAGCAGCAGCACAGCAGCAGCAGCAGCAGCAGCAGCCCGGGGTGCTGCAGAAGGACGGCCTCTACAGCTGGAGCAGCACCCTGAGGCTCTCTGCAGACCAGGGGAAGGTTGGGACTCTGTGACCTGTAGAGGCACCAAGGACTCATGGACTCAGTCTCAGAGACTCTGAGGACAAACACCTGTTCCTAGTCACCACCGTCAATGACTTGTTTTTGCTTTTACTAAATTTTCTGCTCAATTTTATCGTCTTTTCTAAATCTTCTCCTTTTTGTGTTCCATAAAATTGTTGATTTTTTTGTTACTTTCTGCAAAATAAAAATGACTCTTTTAAGTTGTTTCATTTGTTATTTCCAACTCTCAAACATAACATTTCTACATTTTCATTATTTAATTAGTTCAAGATAATTTAAGACCAAAAACTTCATCCACCATGAATCTACTAAACCCACTAACTTCTTTAGCATTGATGGAGTTCATCCTGTTACTGTCAGATGAAGGTTGGTGACATTCTAGACAGTTTTATATATCAGTTAACATGTTAGACTATAAAACTACACAAAGAACACACACACACACACTTAAGGGGATATTAGAGACTCAAATAATTAACCAGTAAAATATATATTTTTTTTCAATTTAGACTGGAGTTTGTTGGAGAAAACCCAACATTTATTTATTTAATCATTTAATCTTAATTTAATCTGGTGAAATCCGTTGAGATCAGGATCTTTTTTTAAGGATGTTCTGGCCAAAAGGTCAGCAGCAACACGTCATAAATAAAGTTACAGTAAAAAACAGATACAGAGCAAAACAGTGACTTTAGGATATTTATCATTTATAATACGTCAGTGATGTCATAAATCTCTTTCTCTGCTCCACTAAAAAGGAGTGTAATAATCTAAATCAGGGGTGTCAACCTCAATCGCACAAGGGGCCAAAATCCAAAACACATCTTAGGTCGCGGGCCGAACAGGAAAAAACATTTATTAACACTCTAAACTAAAATTTTTAATTATGTAAAAAACGTAATTTTAACATATTTATAAACATAATTAGAGATATACGCAGAGGTGTCAACCTCAAATACACAGTTGGCCAAAATGTTAAATTGAACAAAGCCGCCAAAGTTGAACAAATGAACCTTCAATCTGGTACAAACATGAAAATTGTTAACATTTTAAAATGAATATTGAACAAGCAAGGCTTATAGAATTTTAAAGGCCAGACATGCAAATTCAAGTTGTTAATAATACTACCACGGTTTTTCCTGGCTTAAAATAAGGTGGTGATGGTGTCTCGTCACGCCTTCAGATTTGTAAACCCCCATTAACCCAAAATGAAAAACTTAAAATTAAACTTTCATTATTTTTTGTGTTATTTGTAGCATTGAAATAACTGTGGGGAACATTTAAATATTTCTAATAATTATTATAAATAAACATAATATACACAATAATTAAACCATAACACTTTTATATTTTTTAACAGGCTAAATAACACTTTTGATTTATTTATTCTGACATCAGACAGTCAAGTTCAAGTCTTAAAATCCTCCTAAATCACTAAATTTTGTATTATTTTAATATTATTCTCTCGTTTAAGGAACTTTTCTTCTGAACAGAAACTACATGTACTGCTGTGTCTGCCCCTGTGCGCGGCTGTTACGCGCAGGCTCTCCGTCTCTCATGTATCCCCCCAATCAATGATCACCCCCCTCGGTCCACCAGGATGCACCGCGGCAAAAGACAGACAGACTGTCTCTCTTTTCTTTCATAGAGGGTTCTCCTCTAAATCAAGTGTTTACAACTCCTGATCTTTTTAAAGCATGTCTCTCTCTACCTCACTCACTGCAGACTGTCTGTCACAACAGCGTACCTGCGGAAGTCTAATCCAGTCGGACCAAACCATTTTTAGATAAGGGGAGGGGTGGTCCGTTTACCCTTGAAGTTTCTAAAAAAAAATATATAAATATTGTTACCGGATGACATTAAAATCAAAAATATTTACAATTATATTGGTTATTATGGGTGTGACTGGAATTTTTTTTTCTGTTTTATCATTTTGTCTCATACTCGGGCGCCCATGGAATCAGCCATCTTTCCCCCTTTCGGTGCGCAGAAGCTGGTCCCGCTAGTAAATCCTCAATGTAGGAAAACTCTGTACTACTACTAATAATAAAAACAATAGTAATAAAACATATAAGGCATATTAAATAAGATTTTTGAATACCTACTTTCTGTTTGCAGTCTTTTGAAGTAAAAACGGTCATTACGTTCCGACCAGTGTTGGGCACTCACTTCAAAAAAGTAATTAGTTATAGTTACTAGTTACTTCTCCAAAAAGTAAGTTGAGTTAGTAACTCAATTACTGCATCTTCAAAGTAATTAGTTACTTGGCAAAGTAACTCGTTTTAAATTTCTCTTTAAATATGGTAATATTTTGTATTTTTTCCTGCGTTACAAATATAAAAAAATAATTTACATTCAATAATAGATGATAACCGACAATAGTATACTGGTATAGTTTTCCATGGAGTCATATTGTCTAAGTTTAGGATACACATGAGAGAGGGTAGTAGGGAAAGAATTTTCAATATTTATATTGTGTCAGAATTATCCGCACACAACACGGCAACAAGTGGTATACTAAAAAATGTAACTTCACACAAAAAGGTAAAGCGTTTCAACTATTAACATACTTCAAGTATCTTACCTACAACTATAATTAACAATTTAAAAAACAAAAGCTGAATAAAACAATGCAAATAATATATAAATAACTGTCAAGTAAAAAATCTCTGCTGGTCTTTATTTATATCACACCACAGCTTTAACATTGTCTTTATAAAATTTTAACAACAATACACGCAAAATATAAATATCAACAAATAATAAACTTAGATAAAACCAAACTTTGTATAAAATATAAAGTAAAGGTTCCAAGTATCAACATAACACAAGTATCCTAAAAAATAAATTTAGGAGCACAGTAACAATACTTTATGTCTGATCATTTAAAAACATTTTTTTTTGCACCTTAACCTGAACTTTAACAATGCACCAGCATAAGCAGCCAGTTGAATGGTTTCAATGCTTTAATTTTTGAACCACTGATTGTAGCGCAAAAGTAGCAACTTCTCAAATCTTTGGTCTGAGAGCCTGTTCCTCTTTGGTGAAAAGACAAAGTTTTTGGACAGACTGCACACACAGATCACGTGGATAGACTCCGGTGCGGGGTGAGGAGTTTCGAGAGTTAAAAAAACTACAACAGGGGCAGAGAGCAGCTCATCTTAGCAGAAACAGGGGGTAATATTTATAAAACACACAACACAGACAGACAAGTGCGCGCATAGATCAACGTAGTGAGCAGACTCCGGAGCGGGGCTGCTGGTTTTTGGGAGAGAAAAAGAGATGCAGAGAGCAGCTGCTTTTAGCAGAAATATGGGTTATTAATTTTAGTTTATTAATTTACCTACACACACACACACACCTGCGAGCGCGTGCGCACAGACACACCCAAAACAGAGACGCACGCGAGCGCACACAAATCAATACAGTGTGCCGACAGAGCGGGTGGGCGGGTTTTGAGAGAGCAGTTTTTCTTCGTAGCAGAAACATGGGTAATGTCTTTAGTAGCTATGAAATTATCAACCATGATGGAAAAACAACAAAATCTCTAGCAGAAGCGCCTGTGGACCGCCGAGGAAAAATGCACGTCTGGTGTGAACTACAGAGCGGAGCGGAAGCGGCGCGGACTTCCGCTCTCCGCGTTCGCAGCGCTTCCGCGTCCAGTGGTTACTGCTCATGCGCGCGAGGCTAGTATCCGCCCACTTGACACTTTAACCATCACGATCTCGCATTCGAGATCTCCCTCGCATTACACAAGCAACTTTCGGGTGCGAAGCGCCCAGCTCCAGCAAGATCATCTCAAACTTGAAGTAACGCGCCGCGATTTACAGCAAAGTAACTATAACGGCGTTACAGCGAGCGATGAAAGTAATTAGTTAGATTACTAAATTACTTGATTATATAACGCCGTTAGTAACGCCGTTATACTTAAACGGCGTTAGTCCCAACACTGGTTCCGACATTACAGAACCGCTACTGACACAGAGGAGGGGGCGTGTCTGCCTCTGTCGCGCCGAACAGCAGAGCATTATGGGACTTGTAGTAAAATCGGTGAACACGGTGTTACACAGTGCTGCACACTGTATAATACAGGCGGGCGCATCTACTATTAATTTGATTATTGCCTTGCGGGCCAAATATAATTACGTCGGGCCAGAGTTTGACCACCTATGATCTAAATGAAGACACATTTAAGTTGAGACTGGAGAAAGTTCCAGACAGAAGCAGCAGAAAAAACTAGAAGCTTGTTTCCTAAATTCAGTCTGAAGACGATGAACATGCCGGTGAAGAGACACATCTAGAACAACAGACAAAGGGACTGTTTTTGTTCTTTGAAGAAGAGAACAGAGATATGAGGGACCAAACCAAGCAGCGTCTTCTAGACCAGAGTCATTCTGGTGATCTGAGAGGACCACTCAGCTCAGCATGCAGTTCACAGTGATGAGTGAGACCACTACAAGGCAGTCATGGAACCTCAAGGTTCAATATCAGTAATTCATGGTTGAAGACAGCTTGGCGAGGCTTTCCATTTACAGAACATCTCCAGAATCAATCACAGGTAAAATGGAGCTGCTACCGAGAAATTTTAGAGTTCTGAGTGAGAAACTGGATTTATTTCTAAAATAAAACCCAAAATTCACTTTTAGTTTATGTAGTAAAGTTGGAACATGGATTTTTAAAGAAATCTCTGAGTCAAGCACCAAACCGATGTACTTGTAGCTGTTTACTATTTGTATTGATTTATTATCAGTTTTTAGAACCTGAACGATCTCGATCTCCTGTGTGAAATCATCATTTGTTTTTTTGAGTTAAAAACAAATTTTTGTCATGTAAGAGGAGACGGAATCACAATGAAATCAAACTGTAAAACTCAAAAGCTTGTGCGATTGATTGAGATTAGCAGTAAATGACAGTGTCATCAGCATAAAGATGAAATGATACATTTGGTGAGTTTGGACACAAGTTGTTAATTTAAATTGAGAACGGAATGGGACCTAAAACTGTACCCTGTGGTACACCTTTCTTGATCTCACAAGCAACAAATAAATCTTGATCAGAGATTCCAATATTGATCAGTATTTTCACCAGCAGAGTATGATCCACTGTGTGAAATGCTTTATGTCAATAAAGAGTGTAACAGTAGATGTATTACAGTCAAGCTGCTGGATGACTTCATTTAAAACTTTCATGGTTACTGTAACAGTACTATGTTGTTTATAAACAGACTGAAAATCAGACAAAATAGCTGTTTGATTCTAGAAACTCCTATCATTTGTTCACTGATCAACTTTTAAGACATTTTTTCCACTTCATGGTAGATTTGATGATGTTAGAAGATCTTAGAATTTAAGAAAAAATCTAAAGTTTGCCAATAAAAAGTGTGTTATTACAGTAATTAAAGTCTGTTTTATTTAGGAGAAAACATGAATATTGTTGAAAAGCTGACAGACTGTTTTAACTTCTAGACAAATAAAGGATTAAACTTGATGAAGATGCAATTTTCATGAACTGACATCATGTGTTGTCTTAACACTTTTGAACCAACTTCAGTCTTTAGCCTTCAGAGCAGCGTTTTATTCAGATCAGTTCCTCTTTAACTGAAAGAGGTTTTGTACGACGTTGTTTCACTGTGTGAGTGGAAAGCTTTGACTCTGCTGACAGTAATAAACTCCTGAATCTTCAGCCTGAACTCCACTGATGGTCAGAGTGAAATCTCTGTTAGATCCACTTCCAGTAAAACGACCAGAACATCCAGACTGACGATTTGTTGCTAAATAAATCAGGAGTTTAGGAGCTTCTCCAGATTTCTGAAGGTACCAGTAAAGCCAGTTGCTAACATATTCACTGGTTCTACATCTAATGTAGACAGTTTGTCCTGGAACAACAGACTGAGATCCAGGAGTCTGAGTCAAAGAGATTTCACCTGATGAACCTGGAAGAAATGAAAAACAAGATTTGTTGAGATAAAACCAGATTTAAAACAGTAAAAATATAGTTTGTAGTAAAGATTGTCCTGATTGTGATGAAGTTTGTTTGCTGATGAATCCAGGTTTCCAGCAGAGAGTCTCACCCTGAACAAGGAGCTCCAGGACAGCCAGCAGCAGAGTCAGTGACATCCTCATTGTGCTGCAGGTGTGTCAGTGTCTCTGAAAGGTCTGGACAGCCACTGATCAACACTGAGCTCTTAACTGCTGGAAGCAGAGAGGCAGCACACATATGCAAACACACTGAGTCAGTCATCTGCAGCTGTTCTCAGCAGCTCGGGATCTTCACCTTGGAATCTTTGCTCTACAGGAGCTGCAGCAGAAAAACTGGAACTGAACTTTGGAATAAATATCATCTCTTCATTTTAGGTACAATAGGATTTTAATAACTGGTGATTTCAAGTTACATGTTGATTAAACCAATGACATCTATGTAGGTTGTTTTTAAATAACAGGCATAGATGTATTTATGTATGTATAGAGTATTTATTTTCATAAGATGGCGCCGTTGTGTTTGGCCAGCCGTCAGCCTCTGCTTTTTCTACTGTTTTTAATTTTGTTTTTATCGTTTATCAAAGTGACGCCACTACTTGTGTACGACCGCCTAACTCTTTTAAACATCCGTTGCTTTGTAAATGATCTGGAGACTTCTGCTCTGGGACAACAGTCAAAGACACTTCCACCCTTTCTGGCGTCTGTTCCTCCCTACCTGGTGCGCTCCACCTGCGGTTTGCTCCTCGCCCGCCGCTGGAGACATCATGGCCGGACAAGCGGCGTTTCCTGCCGCTTGGGGGCTTTCTTAATTCCACGTGCATCAAACCCTGAACGATCAGAATCAGAGTCAGAATCAGAAAACTTTATTGGTCCCAGAGGGTAATTCATTTGTAGAACTTCCAGTGCAGCTTCTCACACACACCACAGAATCATATTAATGTGTCAGACCATCACAGTCTAAAATGAATGCTCCATAGCTCCGTAACATCAGCATACAGCAATACGTCACCTCAGAAATAACCTAAAAAAAATACTTTTATCTAAATTCACCAACTTAATTGCTGAGGGCACAAAAGACTGCGAAAAACGATTAGTTTTTCGTGCCGGAGCATAAAATCGAAAGTCAAAACAAAGTCAGGAGTCAGAGGATGCTGGAGCTGTCCCAGGATGTTCGTGGATTGCATCTGCCTGTACATCTCTAGTAGAATATGATCACTTTCTAATATGCATGTGTGTTGCTCTGCAGATCAATGGGCGAATGACTTGAAGAGGCTTTTAGAAACTTTTAATTTCACTCAGTTCTTTGAAAAGTCTACACGCATTCATGGGAACACACTGGACCTGGTTTCGTCTTCTTGATATTGAAATATCTGAGTTAGCTATCTCAGATCATTTGAAATAAAAGCCCCCTCCTCAATCAGCAAACCACCGGTCCCATTCTGCTGGCGTCGGATCATCAAATCCTCCAGTTCTCCTCTGCATTCCAGGACTCCCAGTGGTTTGCTCTGAACGGCATGGTGTCCCCGCTCCATCCTGACACCGTGCTGTCTTCATTTCATTCCACCTGCTCGGACATCCTGAACACTATTGCTCCCCTTCAGAAGAGGTCGTGTAAACCAAGAGCCGATCCCTGGCTCAACAGCAACACTCGCACCGGTCGGCAGCGCTGCAGACAGGCTGAGAGGACTTGGAAAGACAAACTGCACGTCTCCCTCCAGATTCTACGGGACTCCTTGGCTGAATATCAGAACTGTGTCAGAGAGTCACAGTATTTTTCAGACTTCATCTCCACCAACAATCAACGTCCAAAAGTGCTGGTTAGTGCAATAAATTCCCTTGTAAATCCTCTACGGCCACCTGTGAGAATCGTCTTCATTTCTTTATTGATAAAGTTTATTCTGTCAGACAGATCATAACTCCAGATGTTAGCAGAGACTTTCCAATAGTACCTGTTTGTTTCTGAAGTGATTGATCATTTTGAGTTGATTTCTCTTCCTGCTCTTTCTGAAACGGTCAAATGGCTCAAACCCACAAAGTTCTGTCTTAATGTGATCCCAGCAAAAATTCTGAAGGAAGCTTTCGATACTGTAGGGCCTGGTCTTCTGAACGTTCTCAACACTTCCTTAAGCTCTGGAGGGGTTCCGTCTGCTTTTAAACATGCTGAGGTTAAGCCTCTTCTTAAAAAACCTCATCTGGACACCTCAGTTTTATCTAGTTTCTCATCTGTCTTTTTTATCTAAGTTATTAGAAAAAGTTGTTTTTAAGCAGCTGCAGTCCTTTATAGAACACAATTTCATTTTTGAGAAGTTTCAATCAGGTTTTAGATCTCAGCAAAGCACAGAGTCCGCCCTTCTGAAGGTCCATAATGACATTGTCTGTCTGTCGATGCCAAGCAGCCTGTGGTTCTGGTGCTATTGGACCTCACAGCAGCCTTTGACCCGGTGGACCACGCAGTCCTCCTGTCTCGACTAGAACACCACATAGGCATTCACGGCGCTGCACTCGGCTGGTTTAAGTCCTATTTAACAGGGAGAAGATTTTCTGTTAAAATTGGTGAGGCCTCCTCCTCTGTGTCTCCTCTCTCCTGTGGGGTACCTCAAGGCTCTATTCTCGGTCCTGCCCGTTTTTCTTTATATCTGCTTCCTCTTGGTTCCATCATTGCACGGCACAACGTCTCATTTCACTGCTACGCCGATGATGTAGATATATCTGCCCCTCAGTGCAGGACAGAACACTTCACAAAACGTTTAAACAGAATGCATCCAGGACGTAAAACAGTGGCTGAGACAGAATTTTCTAGATTTTAATGAGTCAAAGACGGAGAACATTGTTTTCGGTGACACCTCTACACCTGACTACACTGCTGTTAGAAATCTAGGAGCGATCTTCGACAGCTGTTTTAAATTTGACAAACATTGACAAAGTCGTCAAAAATGAGTTTTTATCATTTGCGTCTTTTAGCTAAAGCTAACAGCTATCCACGCCATGATCACCTCCCACATAGATTACTGTAACTCTCTGTACTTTGGTGTCACTCAGCGATCACTCAACGTCTTCTTTTAGTCCAGAATGCAGCAGCAAGACTGTTTACTGGAACATCCAGGAGAGAACACATCACTCCGGTTCTCAAGGCTTTTCACTGGCTCCCGGTTCATTTTAGGATTCAGTTTAAACTTTTACGGTTTGTTTTTAAGGCTCTTCATGGTCTCACCCCAGTTTATTTAACTGAGCTCTTAAACGTCTGTATAAAGCCATTCCAGAGCTTTAAGGTCTGCTAATCAGTTTCTGCTAAGATCCAGCAGCTCCAATCAAAACTATCAAAAAATGTCATGGAAGACTACATTAAGCATCTGAAACAGGGTTGCAGGAGATAATAATAATTTATTAATAATTAATTTATAATAATAATTCATTAGGAATTGTAAAAGAACAACTCAAAATGTACAATAAGTCAGTAAATCAGACCAGAACTCTTTAATTTTCAAATATCAGAAACTAGAAACAATCCCAAATTTCTTTCAAAAACAACTGATATTTGACGATACAAAGATTTCAACAAGTCCTCCATCCCATAATCTAATGCTGCATGTGAGGACTTCACAGACCATGAATTCTATAAGATCTAACCTTTACTCTTGTTTTAATAGATCTCCAGCATTGGTTTTACCCGAGGTAACACTGGGGAGTTTTGTCCTGGTCGACTTGTATCCTGAATAAACACCACAACCTGCCTTTTAGATCCCGTTCCCACTTCCCTTTTTAAAACTCTTCATGGATTCTTGGAGTCGGAGCTTCTAAATACAGTGAACTGCTCTCTTCAGACGGGTGTCTTCCCCTCTGCCTGTAAAACAGCAGTGGTGAGGCCCCTTCTGAAGAAGAGCAGCTTAGATCCTAATACTCTGGATAACTACAGACCTGGATCCAACTTACTGTTTTTAGGAAAAATTATAGAGAAAAGTGTCACTACTCAACTGCATGAGTCTTTAAATAACCAGAAATGTTTAGAAAATATTAATCAGGTTTTAGGACAAAACCTTATTACAGAGATGGAACTTTGTAAAGATCATAATGATCTAAGAATACATTTAGATTAAGAAACTTTCTGTTCTGGTGCTGCTGGATCTTAATGCTGCTTAATGTGTAGAGATGCAAAAAATATGAGAAACGCTTTTTATAAATAAAGTTTGATTGATGAACTTGATCTCTCAACATCATCAGTGTCTTCCATACATTGTAAATGAAACACATACAGTACAAAGATTCCATAGTGATAAGGCTGTTATGGTTTGCTACTGTCATTTATTGGTTTGGGTATTGTGTGCTTATGTGTTTTTGTGTGCTTCCAGAGTGGCGTGGGGGCAGGAGGTGTGGCCCTCTCTACCTGATGGCCTTGCACACCTGCAGCCCATCTTGATTTGTGAGCCTTCAAAAGCCTCTCCCTGGCTCCTCCAATCTGCCAGGTTATTAGCCTTCTGATCCAGTCGCTTCCTGGTTCCTATACAGCTCTCCTCGGCCTAGCTTCCTATCTCCACCGCCAGTCTGGGTTTTCGTGTTAGTTGTTGTCTTCCTGAAGCAATTAAAGCTTTTTTCTGTTACCCTTCTCGTCTAGCTCTGCTGTGGGATCTGTCACTCACCCCCTGACAGAGGCGATAAATATTGAAAGATACTTTTAAATTTAGTTCCTGTTGTTCCTGTGTTTTATTTAGTGTATAAAGTTTCTTTAAATTGTGTTTTTTTTTTATGTGTTTCTACAGTAAATCAGAGTTTCAGTCTCTGGAAGAACTTGAGGCAGAAACATTCAAATGAGTTTCAGTTCATTCTGATGAAGGAGGTTTTTGTACGACGACTTTTCACTGTGTGAACACAGTCTGACTGTTGATAATGTGTAAACTCTGACAGTAATAAACTCCTGAATCTTCAGCCTGGAATCCACTGATGGTCAGAGTGAAGTCAATTCCATTTCCTGTTCCACTTCCACTGAATCTGGAGGAGATTCCTGATAATCTCTCTGATGTTAATTTGATCAGAAGTTTAGGAGCTTCTCCAGATTTCTGATGGTACCAAGAAAGATAGTATTGTGAACCAGAATACCAAGCCACTTTCTGACTGGCCTTACAGTGGATAGAGACGGTTTGACCGAGCTGCACTGATTTAGCTGCTGGCTGAGTCACAACAACATTTTGTCCAACAGAACCTGCAGAGAGAGAAGAACCACAAAGAACATGAGATGCTGAGGAGAAACTCAACTGCACTCCAGATGATTCTCACATGACACAAACATGATCTTCCTCACCCTGAATGAAGCAGAGGAGAGTCCAGATGAGGACGCAGATCAAAGTCATGCTTTTAGTGATGAGGAGGAGGATTTCTGTGTCTTCTGCTGTGATGAAGGACAGCTGTCAGTCATCCAGTCTTCAACTCTCAGGACTATAAAGTCTCCCAGAGCACTGGAGCATGGAGCTGCTGATGCAAAGTGTTTCTATGGAAATGCAACCACTGACTCCAACAGGAACATGGATCTCTGTCCTCAGGATTCTCACACATGGATCCAGCACAGATTCCACATGGAATTCCAAAATATTGGACTTTACTTTTAGTCAGAAACATTTTTACCACAGATAATGTACATTTTTATTTACAGAACAAAAACGATTTAATGAAAATTCATGAAATTAATTAAAAAAAACAACTATTTTTCATCTGTAATAACATCTTTCCTGTCATTAGTTTTCCAGTCTGACTCTGTAGAGTTTGTTGTGTTCAAAGTCAGAGAGCGTGTCTCTCTGCAGTCAGAGGTTTTTGTACGACGACTCAGTTAGTTTGTATCACTGTGGTTCACGTTTGGTGGAGGAACCAGACTGGACTTTGGAAGTAAGTTTCTAAATATATTTATATATACATTTCAGTTAAGTTTTTATTAGTCTTGGAGAAATTGATAAATGAAAGTGTTAATTTCTAGAAAAACTCAAATATTATTTTGAAATTTTGACCTTTTTTTAACGATTGAGCTACTAAATTCTGTTTCAAGTTTTACTTAATAATTGAATTTGTGCCTTTTATTTAGAAAATATTTATTTTAATGTAAAATAATTTTACAGCTACTTTGTCTCTAAAGTGTGTTTAAACAGTAAAAGAAATACTTTCTTTACCAAATGAAATGTTCAATTTAGTATTTTACCAAAATCATTTGAATGTTTCTAATAGTTCACTTTGATGTAAAATCTGCATAATCTCTTTTGGGGTCACAGGTGGACAAACCTCTTCTCAGACACTCTTGGTTCTAAAATAACATTGATCTATTTTGAAGATGTTTCTTTGACATTAGTTGATGTTTTTGACTGATCTAATGATCTGAAAGAAGCCAAATGTTTTGATTGTGTTTGTTGAAATGTTGATGAAATCAACATGTTCTTGTTTGAAGTGTCATTTGTTCCAAAGAGCGTTTGTCCTCATGAGGACTCTGTGTGCTGATCTGCATGAGAGCTTTCTTAAAGGAAGTGAAACAGTGTGTGAGTGAGTGACTGATGGAGCAGAAACAAACATCTGACAGAAACTTCTTCAAGGAGAACATCAACATTCACACAGTCAAGGAGTTGGATTGACAGCTGCCTGTGTGCTTCCTGTCCTCTAAGCTGATTGGTGTCTCCTAGGTGATGTCCCTCCCACCCTGACAGTGCTGTCCCCCTCCATGGATCAGGGGAAGGCCACACTCCTGTGTCTGGCCAACAATGGCTTCCCTTCAGGCTGGACTCTGTCCTGGAAGGTGAACGGCAGCAGCAGCAGCAGCAGCAGCAGCAGCAGCAGCAGCAGCAGCAGCAGCAGCGCAGCCCCGGGTGCTGCAGAAGGACGGCCTCTACAGCTGGAGCAGCACCCTGAGGCTCTCTGCAGACCAGTGGGAGAAGGTGGACTCTGTGACCTGTGAGGCCACCCAGGACTCCCAGACTCCAGTCTCAGAGACTCTGAGGACAAACACCTGTTCCTAGTCACCACCTCAATGACTTGTTTTTGCTTTTACTGAATTTTCTGCTGAATTTAATTGTCTTTTCTAAATCTTCTCCTTTTGTGTTCCATAAAATTGTTGATTTTTGTTACTTTCTGCAAAATAAAAATGACTCTTTTAAGTTGTTTCATTTGTTATTTCCAACTCTCAAACATAAATTTCTACATTTTCATTATTTAATTAGTTAAAGATAATTTAAGACCAAAATTTCATCCACCATGAATCTACTAAACCCACTAACTTCCTTTAGCATTGATGGAGTTCATCCTGTTACTGTCAGATGAAGGTTTGTGACATTCTAGACCAGGGGTCTCAAACTCAATTCAGCCGGGGGCCGCTGGAGGCAGAGTCTGGGTGAGGCCGGGCTGCATCAGGATTTCCACAAGAAAATCGCTGATAAAACATTCCAATGTTCTCAAATATCTTTATTTTTAACACTAAATAATGAATGAATGAATTAATTAATTATAAAAAATGAATCAGAAAATCAATCGTTAAAAATTAAAATAATAACAATGACCATATAGCAGACACAGACGACAAAAACCACATATTGACTGACAGTGTTTCTCAAATGGTGGGACGCGCCCCCCTGGAGGGAATGCGAATAAAAACATGTTTACATTAGTGATGAATATTGTGCATAATCCTACATAGTAGTTGATAATAAATTAAATAGAGCAAAAACAACCTAAAAATCAATTTGGTAGCAGAAAGAGACGCTGTTTACAGTGAATCAATGCAAAAGAACTGAATCTCTGAGAAAAGACAGAATTCCATCATTACTGTGGAGGGAAACAAGGAAAGATTGTTTTTATTTTTTCTGGAAGTTTTGAAGTATTCTAAAAAAAAAGAAAGAGAACTATTAATAAAACAGATTATTTAAAAGTTATTTTTTTATTATTCTTTAATGACAACAAAAGTACAATATTTTGAGGAGATATACGCTTGACTTGAGCAAATTAACTGATACTAATGATGTTTTCAGCTGAAAGTTGTGTGTGTGTGTGTGGGGGGGGTGTCTAAGAGAAAATTTATTTTTTTAATTCCAAATATGACAATACAAACAACAACAATCCCTCTCCCACCCCACCCTCAGGCAACCTACGAAACAAAAAATCATCAATACATGCACAGAAAATAAAAATAAATAAATAAAAATAATTTAAAAAAAAAACAAAAAAAACATACACGACAACAGCAAAGCAGAATACAAATGTTCCAAGTCGTGCCCTTCACTTATGAACTAAAGGGAATGCCTTGTCCCATTAAAAGTAGATCCCTTAAGTCAGCAGGCAGGTAATTTAAAAACGGAACCCAAGTTAACAAAAACATTTCTTCTTTTCCTTTTACAACTGCATGCAATCTCTCATGAGGAAGTATACTAAAGACTTCTCTGTACCACAGAGTGACAGTGGGAGGCGACTCTCTGATCCAATTTATTAAAATACACTTCCGAGTAGTTTTTCCAGGAGCAATAGGTATTGTTTAGGGATTTGTAACTCCTTTGAAGGGAGGCCCAGCAAGAAGACACCTGGATCCTTGTTGATTTTTAATTTAAAGATCCCACTGACTACTGAAGAAATATGTGACCAAAAGCTAGAAATTTTGTGACATTCCCAGAAACAATGAAAATATGTTCCTCTCTCCAAGTGGCATTTCAAACATAGTGGGGATACAGAGCGGTTAAATTTATGCAAGACCACAGGTGTTATGTGGAGTCTGTGTATTATCTTATATTGAGTTTCTCTTAGTCTGTTACATGTAAATGTGGATTTGATCAAGTGCAATACTATTTGCCAGTCATCTTCTATATATTGAGAGTCTAAGTCTGTTTCCATTTACGGGAAATCTCTGGAAGCATGTATGTACCCAAAGAGTTAAGAAGAGAGTAAAACGATCCAGTAAGGTGTCTCCTATCTCCACGAGTCCGCAAAAAATTTTCTATGTCATGTTCAACAGTAGGCGGAGTAAAGTGGGAAGAAATGAAATGTCTCAGTTGGAGAAATCCAAAAAAATGCTTTTGGGGAACATCAAATTTGGTTTGTACCTGTTGAAAGGACATCACCACATTGTCTTTAATCAGATCACCAATTACATGTATCCCCAAATTGCGCCAGGAAGAGAACACAGATGGGCCCACGCCTGCAGGAAAATCAGGATTATGAGTTATAGGGGAAAGTAAGGATTTTACTTTTGTCCATCCCAGATGTTTTAAAATATCGCGCCAAACCTTGATACTATTATAAATAATAGGATTTTTTTTAACAGTCAGTGGGATTTTGGTCACGTCACAGGTAATCAGCCCCCAAGGAGAATGAGGAGAACACGCCCATATGTTTCCATTTTAAGATATGTATGTAACCATAGCCAGTAATGATGAGCATGGCAGGCCCAGTTATAGAAAATTATATTTGGAACGGAGAGACCCCCCGTATCTGAATTCAGCTGCAAAATTTTAAGCTTCTGTCTTGGTTTCTTCCCAAACCATATAAAGTTGGTAAATATCTTTTCCAGAACTTTGTTATTTTTCTTGGTTATATACATTGGAAGCATCTGCATAGGGTACAAAAGACGTGGAAGAACATTCATTTTAAGAAGACTAATCCGGCCCATCATGGACAATGGGAGTTTATGCCATCTCTGTAGATCCCTCTTTATTTGGGTACATACGGGGTGAAAATTCAGTTTCCACATATCCTTCAGATCTGACGAAACCTTTATCCCAAGGTACAAAAAACCACTAACAGTCCATTTAAATGGAAAGTCCTTAAGAACATCAGCCTTCGTAAGGCCCCCTAATGGCATGGCTTCTGATTTGGTGAAATTAATTTTGTAACCAGACATTAAACTAAATTTATTAAAAGTTTTTAGAACATTAGGAATTGATTTAATCGGTGACCTCAAAAATAAGATTATGTCATCAGCATACAGGGCTATTTTATGCTCCACATTCCCCAGCAGAATTCCCTTAATCTCATTTTGGGCACGTATACTTTCAGCTAGTGGTTTTAATGCTAAAGCAAAAAGAAGTGGGCTAAGAGGGCAGCCTTGGCGAACACCTCTTTCTAGCACAAATGAATCAGAGCAGCGCCCATTAGTCAACACAGCCGCCTTAGGTGAATGGTATATGGACTGTATCCATCGGAGAAAATTCCCACCCAGTCCGAACCTATGGAGAACATCAAAAAGGTACTCCCACTCAATCCGATCGAATGCTTTTTCAGCATCGAGAGAGATAACTAGCGCTTTCTGTTTCCTATCAGAGGAAAACTGTATAAGATTCAGCAGACTTCTCATGTTGCTAAGTGAGAACCGACCCGGCACAAACCCTGTCTGGTCCGGGTTAACAAGGATTGGGATAAGGTTATGCAGCCGACGAGCAAGAAGTTTTGAGAGCACCTTGCTATCGACAGAAATGAGACTAATAGGTCGATAAGACCCACATACCTCAGCTGGCTTGTCCTTTTTTAATATCACATGTATATGTGCACTGTTTAACGTAGGGGGGAGGGAGCCTCTTTCAAATGAATCCAAAAACATATCTGTTAATGGACCAGTTAGTATCTTACAGAATTTTTTATAAAATTCAGGTCCAAAACCATCTGGTCCTGGGGCTTTCCCACCCTTCAAGGTAGAAATAGCTTCAGAAACTTCTTCTGTACTTATTGGTTTATTTCTTGTCAAGAAAGTCTGCTCTGCTACAAGCGGAAGATATGCATTGAGAAGTATAGAGGTCTTGGTAAAACAATTTCATTATTTTATTTATGTCTGCAGACTTGCTTTGTCTTTTTCCCTTTGAATCTGTGAGAGCAGGAATTGTATTTACTCCTATCTTATTCTTAGTGAGGCGTGCCAGCAATCTGCCAGATTTATTACCCGATTCATATAATCTATGTTTAGCATAAAAAATATGTTTTGTGCTTTTTTTGTCAGTAGTTGGTTTAGGGCAGACCGAGCAGCTTCCAGTTGCTTTGCCACTGACCCAGTAGGTTGTTGCCTAAACTGGACCTCCAGCTCTGCAATGGTTTTTTCTAAATCCAACTGTGTTTTCAATGCTTTCTTTCTCTGAGCTGATGCATATGAAATTATTGCCCCACGCAAAAATGCCTTACCAGCTTCCCATAAGGTTGAAGGGCTCATTCCAGGGGTTTTATTGGCAATAAAACCCTCCCACTCCTTAGTAATGTAATCTATAAACTGTTGGCTGCTCAATAACGTTGGATTAAATCTCCAGTGTCTATAGACATGATCCAAGTAGGGGGGGGGAGATCACTATACTAATGGGGCATGATCAGAAAGTAGTTTTGTGCCTATTGTGCAGTTTTCTATCCTGTCTAGAACAAACTGGGATGAAAGAAAGTAATCTATTCGGGAAAAGACTTGATGTGGGATTGAGAAAAACGAATAATCTTTATCTGTTGGATGCATGACTCGCCATACATCGTAAAGATTCAGATCATTAAGAAATTCCAGCATTTTTTCAGATTTCTTAAGGCGGGTTACACGAGGGAGGGGATACATCCACTGTTGAATCTTAATACACAATTAAAATCAAACCAACTAAGACTATGTATTGGGATGAGAAAGATGTCAAATCAGAGATTAGTTGAGGGAGGAAGGACGGATCGTAAACATTGGGAGCGCGCGTTGCTACGCAAGTTTTTAAATCTGGTCTCAAGCTCTACGCACAAATCGTGCACGCACTGAGCGCGCGCTGAGTCTTCAACCTGGTTCAATATTTCCACGCACAGTCGCAGCAGCGCTAATGAACGGTAAAAAACACCATAGAAGAAGAATCTCCTCTCTGCTGCTGCGTGACCGCGCTGCTCCGGTGTGGATACCACCTGCTGAGCGTGCGTTCATAAACCCGCGCAGACATGCGGCCGGTGTGGAAGCACCTTTGAAGATTCTGCTCGCTCGCGGGCATCACTCACGCACACGGAAGTAGTCAGTCTCTCTCACGAGGACTTTTTCTGCTCGTGGAGGAGGAAAAAGCGCTCGCGAGGGTCAGATTTGTCCGCGCGGAATATTTACTGCGTGCGCAGAATTGTCGCGCGGCACCAGGAACACGCTTTCTGACAAGCGGCAGGCTGTGTATCACGTGTTGTCACGTGGCAAAAGAGAAGCGGGACCCGCGAATCACGTTCAGTGAGAAAGCACTTCCAGCAGCTTTATGGCTCCTCCTCCGCCCAGCTGACTGGAGGAATGAATTAAAGAGTGAGGAGGCTCTGGAACGCTCTGGACAGCCCGCCGATGTCCCGCCCTCCAGAGCCATATACCTTACCGTGATTGGTTTGTTCAGCTCTGGACACAACAACTGTCATTCATATCAGCCTTGCGGGCTGCACTAACAGTAATCTTTCATATGAAGGCGGGGCCGCAAATTATCATCCCGCGGGCCGCAGATTGCCCGCGGGCCGCAAGTTTGAGACCCCTGTTCTAGACAGTTTACCAGTTCATCAGAGAACTACACAGAGACACACAACAACACACACTTAAGGGATATTTAGACTCAATAATTAACTGGTAAAATATATATTTTTTTTCAATTTAGACTGAGTTTGTGGAGAAAACCCAACATTTATTTATTTAATCATTTAATCTTAATTTAATCTGGTGAAATCCGTTGAGATCAGGATCTTTTTTAAGGATGTTCTGGCCAAAAGGTCAGCAGCACACGTCATAAATAAAGTTACAGTAAAAAACAGACACAGAGCAAAACAGTGACTTTAGGATATTTATAATTTAAAAATACGTCAGTGATGTCATAAATCTCTTTCTCTGCTCAACATAAAGGAGTGTAATAATCTAAATCAGGGGTGTCAAACTCAATCGCACAAGGGGCCAAAATCCAAAACACATCTTAGGTCGCGGGCCGAACAGGAAAAACATTTATTAACACTCTAAAACTAAAATTTTTAAATATGTAAAACTGTAATTTTTTAACATAATTATGAACTAGAGATATAGCAGAGGTGTCAAACTCAAATACACAGTTGGCAAAAATTAAAATTGAAACAAAGCCGGCAAAGTTGAACAAATGAACCTTTCAATCTGGTACCAAACAATGAAAATTGTTAAACATTTTAACAATGAATATTGAACAAACAAGGCTTATAGAATTTTAAAGTGCAGACATGCAAATTCAAGTTGTTAATAATACTACCAGGGTTTTCCTGCCTTAAAATAAGGTGGTGATGGTGTCTCGTCATGACTTCAGATTTGTAAACCCCCCATTAACCCAAAATGAAAAACTTAAAATTAAACTTTCATTATTTTTTGTGTTAATTGTAGCATTAAAACTAACTGTGGAAACATTTAAATATTTCTAATAATTATTATAAATAAACATAATATACACAATAATTAAATCATAACACTTTTATATTTTTAACAGGCTAAATAACACTTTTGATTTATTTATTCTGACATCAGTACAGTCAAGTTCAAGTCTTAAAATCATCTTAATCAGTAAATATGTTGTATTATTTTTATATTATTCTCTCATTTAAGAACTTTTCTTCTGAACAGAAACTACATGTACTGCTGTGTCTGCCCCTGTGCGCGGCTGTTACGCGCAGGCTCTCCGTCTCTCATGTATCCCCCAATCAATGATCACCCCCGCTCCGGTCCCAGGATGCACCGCGGCAAAAGACAGACTGTCTCTTCTTTTCTTTTTCATAGAGGTTCTCCTCTAAATCAAGTGTTTACAACTCCTGATTTTTAAAGCATGTCTTCTCTACCTCACTCACTGCAGACCTGTCTGTCACAAACAGCGTACCTGCGGAAGTCTAATCCAGTCGGACCAAACCATTTTTAAACAAGGGAGGGGGGGGGGTCCGTTTACCTTGAAGTTTCTAAAACAAAATATATAAATATTGTTACCTTGACATTAAAAATCAAAAATTTTTACGATTATATATTGTTTATTGGTTTACTGAAATTTTTTTTCTGTTTCATCATTTTGTCATCTCAATCTGGGCCCCTGGAATCAGCCACCTTTCCCCCCTTTTCGGTGCGCAGAAGCTGGTCCCGCTAGTAAATTCTCAATGTAGGAAAAACTCTGTAGTACTACTAATAATAAAAACAATAGTAATAAAACATATAAATGACATATTAAATAAGATTTAATTGAATACCTACTTTCTGTTTGCAGCCTTTTGAAGTAAAAACGGGTCATTATGTTCCGACATTACAGAACCGCTACTGACACAGAGGAGGGGGCGTGTCTGCCTCTGTCGCGCCGAAACAGCAGAGCATTATGGGACTTGTAGTAAAATCTGTGAACACGGTGTTACAGCGCTGCCACTGTATAATACAGGCGGGCCAGCTCTACTATTAATTTGATATTGCCTCGCGGGCCAAAAATATTTACGTCGGGCCAGAGTTTGACACCTATGATCTAAATGAAGAACATTTAAGTTGAGACTGGAGAAAGTTCCAGACAGAAGCAGCAGAAAAAACTAGAAGCTTGTTTCTTAAATTCAGTCTGAAGACGATGAACATGCCGGTGAAAGACATCACTAGAACACCAGACAAAGTGACTGTTGGTTCTTTGAAGAAGAGAACGGAGATATGAGAGGACCAAACCAAGCAGCGTCTTCTAGACCAGAGTCTTTGGTGATCTGAGAGGACCACTCAGCTCCAGCATGCAGTTCACAGTGATGAGTGAGACCACTACAAGCAGTCATGAACCTCAAGGTTCAATATCCAGTATTCATGGTTGAAGACAGCTGGACGAGGCTTTCATTTACAGAACATCTCCAGAATCAATCACAGGTAAAAATGGAGCAGCTACCAGAAATTTTAGAGTTCTGAGTGAGAAACAGGATTTAGTTCTAAAATAAAACCCCAACTTCACTTTTAGTTTATGTAGTAAATAAGGAACATGCATCTTAGAATTAACAGTAACAGTACTATGTTGTTTACTAAAACCAGACTGAAAATCAGACAAAATACTGTTTGATTCTAGAAACTCCTTCATTTGTTCACTGATCAACTTTTCAGAATTGTTTTCCTTCATGGTTGATTTGATGATGGTAGAAGATATGAGAATTTAAGAGAAAATCTCAAGTTTGTCTTTTAAAATAGTGTTTTATGATTCATAAAATCAAATTTTAAGTAGGAGAAGACATAGACATTTTTGAATAGCTTTTAGATAGTTTTAACTGTTAGACAAAAGCAAAAGACTTTATAAAAATATCATTTTCATGAGCTACATTGTTGTCTTAAAATGTTGTAACCAAACTTTAGTTCTTTAGCTTCACTACAGCTGTTCATTCAGATCAGTTCCTCTTTAGCTGAAAGAGGTTTTTGTACAACGTTGTTTCACTGTGTGAACGAGGTGTGACTCTGCTGACAGTAATAAACTCCTGAATCTTTAGCCTGAACTCCACTGATGGTCAGAGTGAAATCATTGTTGTATCCACTTCCAGTAAAACGATCAGAAACTCCAGACTGACGAGTTGTTGCCCTATAAATCAGGAGTTTAGGAGCTTCTCCAAATTTCTGAAGGTACCAGTGGAGATAGTTAGCAACACTTGAACTGGTTCTACATCTAATGGAGACAGTTTGTCCTGGAACAACAGACTGAGATCCAGGAGTCTGAGTCACAGAGATTTCACCTGATGAACCTGGAACAAATAAAACAGAAGAGCAATTGAGATAGCACTATAAACAGAACAGAACCATAAAATATTAAACACGCTGATAGTTTGTAGTAAAGATTGTCCTGATTGTGATGAAGTTTGTTTGCTGATGAATCCAGGTTTCCAGCAGAGAGTCTCACCCTGAACAAGGAGCTCCAGGACAGCCAGCAGCAGAGTCAGTGACATCCTCATTGTGCTGCAGGTGTGTCAGTGTCTCTGAAAGGTCTGGACAGCCACTGATCAACACTGAGCTCTTAACTGCTGGAAGCAGAGAGGCAGCACACATATGCAAACACACTGAGTCAGTCATCTGCAGCTGTTCTCAGCAGCTCGGGATCTTCACCTTGGAATCTTTAGTCCAACAACTCTGGAATCAAGACTCTACAGTCACTTTATCAAATTACATTTGTGTTTAGACTCCTGAGTTAAGGAGATAATGTTAATATGAAAGAAAGATAATAAATCGTTTTCAAGGTTATTTTCAATGTATTTGGTAATAACTTGTAGTCATAACTGAGATTATAACCATTTCTCAACAATATTGTTTATTTTCTGCATAAAACTCAGATCTGCACATGTATCTACAAATGTTTCCATTGACTGGTGGATAGACCAAAAGTCAAATCCAGTATTTCTTCAAAACTGTGGGACACATAGTTTTCCAAAATATTCAATCATTTTATTGGAGCCCAAATTTGAATGTTTTTTTTTTTTCTAATGGCAGACAGATGGACCAATAGTCAAGCCCCAATAGTTTCAGAATGTACCATTCTGTTTAATTGACTTTTTAAGTATCGGCTGTTGGGCGGCAAATGTCAACATTCACCTCGATGAAATGACATCCATCCATCCATCCATCCATCCATCTTCTTCTGCTCATCCAGGACCGGATCATGGGGGCAGCAGTCTAAGCAAAGATGCCCAGACTTCCCTCTCCCCAGTCACTTTCCTCCAGCTCCTCTGGGGGGACCTAGAGGCATTACAAGGACAACCGAGAGACATAGTCTCTCCAGCGTGGCCTGGGTCTTCCTCGGGCCCTCCGCCCAGTGGACATTTCCAGAAACACTTCTCCAGGGAGGCGTCCAGAAGGCATCTGGACCAGATGTCCGAACCACCTCAACTGGCTCCTCTCGATGTGGAGGAAAAGCGGCTCTACTCTGAGCTCTCTCCGGGTGACCGAGCTTCTATCTCTAAGAGAGCGCCCAGCCATCCTCTGGAGGAACCTTATTTCAGGCGCTTGTAGTCAGGATCTAGTTCTTTCGGTCACGACCCAGAGCTCATGACCATAGGTGAGTACTGGAAGAAAGATCGACAGGTAAATCGAGAGCTTTGTTTCTAACTCCGCCCTCTTTTCAGTTCAACAGACCGGTGCAGCCAAAATGGCGGACACCGCTCTGATCCATCTGTCGATCTCACGCTCCGATCTTCCCTCACTCTTGAACAAGACCTCAATATATTTAAACTCCTCCACCTGATGCAGGAGGACTCCACCCACATCCGTGGGTGTGCCTGGGCTCCTCCCACGGGCCCCGGTCGGGTCTAACCCGAAGGGATCGCTCTCCAGTGGACCCACCACCTGGAGGAGCGCTCTGAAGGGGGCGGAGCGATGTGGTTTGGGTGGCTTTTGAAGGCGAGCGCCTCGACAGCATAAACCCGGTCATGGAATTTGGGTTGAAAACTTTGTTGAAAATATTGACATATGAAAGATAGTATGCATAAAATGAAACTATGTAGGTAAATGATCCGTGTATTTATAAATGTCAAATTAATGTTATTTGTAAATAATGAAGCTACATATCAAATCTAAAATTATGTCTAATGTCAAAACATGAATGTTAAATCAAAATACAAAAATCAATTATCGATGTTACAATTAACACTTTTGTTAAAGAATTAACAACAAAAACAGTTTGTGTCAAACACCTTTTTTAAATGTTTCTTCTATTAACAGCTAGAAATGTCTGCTAAACAAAATACATAAACATTGTGTTTTTTTTTTAAAATTTAGAAATAAGATTGGAAAACATAGTTTTCAAGCTACTTAAATACATGTAAATGTGATGAAATCATGAGTCCTTAGGCAGCTTGAAGCAACCACACACACTTCTATGGACAACAGATGTATGATGTTCTGGACTGTGGAGGAAAGATGTTTCTGAACGGAGAACAAGTTATTAAAACTTGATGATACGTTTGTGTTGATTAACTTTTACATATTTGACTTTTCATGAGCATCTAATAGATTCTTAAAAGTTGTGTTATGATCTGTGGTCTATTAGTCAATGGAGCAACTTTTTAAAGATGAATCGTTTTAAACTGTAAAAAGAAGTTTACATTATTGAGTGTTACTATATGTGTTTCCCAACAGAAGATGTTAAATATTTCCTCTATAATTTATTTGTATGGATTTATGAGACATAGGGAGGTGTGGTGTTTTTATTTCTATCTAAAGCATCAAATTAAGTTTTTACTAATTGTGTTTTTCTTCCTGTGTTTCTACAGTAAATCAGAGTTTCAGTCTCTGGAAGAACTTGATGCAGAAACATTCAAATGAGTTTCAGTTCATTCTGATGAAGGAGGTTTTTGTACGACGACTTTTCACTGTGTGAACACATTCTGACTGTTGATAACGTGAAAACTCTGACAGTAATAAACTCCTGAATCTTCAGCCTGGAATCCACTGATGGTCAGAGTGAAGTCAATTCCATTTCCTGTTCCACTGAATCTGGAGGAGATTCCTGAAAATCTCTCTGATGTTTGGTAGATCAGAAGTTTAGGAGCTTCTCCAGATTTCTGATGGTACCAGGAAAGATAATAATATGAACCATAGTTGTGAGCTACTTGTTGACTGGCCTTACAGTCAATAGAGACGGTTTGACCGAGCTGCACTGATTTAGCTGCTGGCTGAGTCACAACAACATTTTGTCCAACAGAACCTGCAGAGAGAGAAGAACCACAAAGAACATGAGATGCTGAGGAGAAACTCAGCTGCACTCCAGATGATTCTCACATGACACAAACATGATCTTCCTCACCCTGAATGAAGCAGAGGAGAGTCCAGATGAGGACGCAGATCAAAGTCATGCTTTTAGTGATGAGGAGGAGGATTTCTGTGTCTTCTGCTGTGATGAAGGACAGCTGTCAGTCATCCAGTCTTCAACTCTCAGGACTATAAAGTCTCCCAGAGCACTGGAGCATGGAGCTGCTGATGCAAAGTGTTTCTATGGAAATGCAACCACTGACTCCAACAGGAACATGGATCTCTGTCCTCAGGATTCTCACACATGGATCCAGCACAGATTCCACATGGAATTCCAAAATATTGGACTTTAATTTTAGTCAGAAACATGTTAAATCACTATTATAAAAATAACTTTAACATCTGCAAACAAAAACTTTAATAAACATTTAGCAGAATAAAGACACTATTGTCTCTCAGTAGTTTTCCAGTCTGACTCTGTAGAGTTTGTTGTGTTCAAAGTCAGAGAGCGTGTCTCTCTGCAGTCAGAGGTTTTTGTACGACGACTCAGTTAGTTTGTATCACTGTGGTTCACGTTTGGTGGAGGAACCAGACTGGAGGTTGATTGTAAGTAATAATTTTCAATTTTCATCCATGTTTTTCATGTAAACTGGTTTCTTTTAAACACTACAAACTAACAACTGTCTAATTGTGTGATTTTCTTTTTAAAATGTATTTTATATAACACAGAAAACTTATCATAATGCAGATAAATGAAATTCCATTTGAAACATAATTTGTTCGTAATCTGTAAAGGTAAATTTATACTTTTCCAACATCTTTATAAATTATTTTTATTCAGTCATAAGATGTGAATCAATAATTTCATTTATTTCTTTTAAGTGTTCAGAGCAAAAAATTGTTTTCTCAAAGTCTTAAAGTTGTGTTAATTCAGGATAATTATTGATATTTTTACATAATATAATGTCATTTTTGTTAATAAAAATGTAATGTAGTCTATTTTTTTAAGGGGGAGTTTTCAAATAAAGCTATTAGATGGTTGATTTTAACATTTCCAAGTGTTCTTAGATAAATATTTGGAAGTAAATACGAAGAAATAATAAGTTGTATTTCAATTAAAATCAAAAGTAAAATGATCAAAATGTCGCTTTAATTCTTACTTCACGTCAGAATGTTTGAACTTTGTTTGGAAATTTAATTCTTTTTAAATCATTTAAAAACATAAATGTTGTTTGTTACTTAAAGAATGAAGGAATTTAAAAATAAATGTTGATTTTTCTGGGGTTGTCAAAAGTTAAGTAAAGTAAGTTTATATCTTTAAAATCTTTTTCTCATTCCACATTAATACTGAAACCTGTCTGTTGCTTTGGTTCATCAGTGAAGCTGATCTGTTGCCATGGTTACAGAACCTAAAGAAGGAAGTGAAAGATTGAAAAAAGCGTTGAACTAAGTGCAGAAATAAAGCATCAGTTTGCTGCAGGAAGAGTTTCTGTTCTCTGTGGAGGATTTCTCCTGAACTTGTTTGTGTCTCCTCATGCAGTGGGTCATGTTCCCCCCACCCTGACAGTGCTGTCCCCCTCCATGGATCAGGGGAAGGCCACACTCCTGTGTCTGGCCAACAATGGCTTCCCTTCAGGCTGGACTCTGTCCTGGAAGGTGAACGGCAGCAGCAGCAGCAGCAGCAGCAGCAGCAGCAGCAGCAGCAGCAGCAGCCCCGGGGTGCTGCAGAAGGACGGCCTCTACAGCTGGAGCAGCACCCTGAGGCTCTCTGCAGACCAGTGGGAGAAGGTGGACTCTGTGACCTGTGAGGCCACCCAGGACTCCCAGACTCCAGTCTCAGAGACTCTGAGGATAAACACCTGTTCCTAGTCACCACCTCAATGACTTGTTTTTGCTTTTACTAAATTTTCTGCTTATTTTAATTGTCTTTTCTAAATCTTCTCCTTTTGTGTTCCATAAAATTGTTGATTTTTGTTACTTTCTGCAAAATAAAAATGACTCTTTTAAGTTGTTTCATTTGTTATTTCCAACTCTCAAACATACATTTCTACATTTTCATTATTTAATTAGTTCAAGATAATTTAAGACCAAAACTTCATCCACCATGAATCTACTAAACCCACTAACTTCCTTTAACATTGATGGAGTTCATCCTGTTACTGTCAGATGAAGGTTTGTGACATTCTAGACAGTTTAACTGTTCATCATAGAACTACACAAAGACACACAACAACAAAGATGAAATGATGCATTTGGTGAGTTTAGACACAAATTGTTAATATAAATATAGAACCAAATGGGACCTAGAACCAAACCCTGTGGCACACCGTTCTTTATCTCCTGAGCAAGAGAAATGGAGCTGGATATTTTTACAGACTGTAATCTCTTTGACAGAAAATTACTAATAAAACTTGATCAGAGATTCCAATATTGATCAGCATTTTCACCAGCAGAGTGTGATCCACTGTGTGAAATGCTTTATGTCAATAAAGAGTGTAACACAGTATTTATTACAGTCAAGCTGCTGGATGACTTCATTTAAAACTTTCAAGATTCAAAGGCTTTATTGTAACTGTCAAGAACAGTTAAATTGTGGGTGGTTCACCAGCAGCAATGCACAGCACAATATGATATAGAGAAGGAATTTAAAAATAAGAACAAATGAATAAATGCAACAAAAGTAAAATATAACCTATTGAACAGTAATAATTATATATATATATGAGACTGTACAGAGATAAGGCAAAAAGGATTTACAAGACATAATTGCAGCATCAAGGAAGTTTAGTAATAAATACTGTTTTATGTGGTGTGCATTTTGTGCAAAATTTACAATATTCCAGCTTGTTCATTGGATGCTGTTCAGCATCCGTATGGACCAGGGGAAAAAGCTGTTAGTGAGTCTGGTGGTATGTGACCTGATTGACCTGTAGCGGCGTCCTGATGGCAGCAGGTCAAAAAGGGGGTGGGAGGGGCGGGTTGGGTCCTTCACGATTCTTGTTGTTCTTTTTTGGCAGCGGGATCTTGATAAGGACGCAAGGGGGGGCAGGGGGCAGCCGATGATGTTCTGTGGTGTGTTGATGACCCTCTGCACAGCCTTTCTGTCCAGTAATGTGGAGCCTGGGTACACACATTTAGAGAGTAAGTCAGGATACTCTCCGCAGAGCAGTGGTAGAAGTTCACCAGCAGCCTCTGGTCCAGATCACACCTCCTCAGGATGCTGCTGAGCCTTCTTCACCACAGCCCGGATGTTCGCTGACCAGGACAGGTCAGCAGAGATGGTGATGCCCAGGAATCTGATGGCGTTAACACAGTCTACCCGTTCTCCATCTATTAGTAGAGGGACGTGGGCGTGACTGTGTCTTCTAAAGTCCAAAATGAGTTCTTTGGTCTTCTGGACGTTTAGGGACAGGTTGTTTTCCAAGCACCATTTGGCCAGGTTGCTGATCTCTGCCCTATACGCCGTCTCGTCGCCATTTGAGATCAGCCCCACCACGGTGGTGTCATCTGCGAATTTGAAGATGGCATTTGAGGTGTGTGAGGCGGTGCAGTCCGAGGTGTACAGGGAGAACAGTAGGGGGCACAGAACACAGCCCTGGGGGGTGGAGGAGAGGTGGGGACCCAGTTTTACATGTTGTGGACGGTTGGTGAGAAAGTCCTTAATCCAGTGGCAGGTGAGTGGGGGGATGTGAAGGTTCAACAGTTTGGAGATGAGAATGTCCGGGATGATTGTGTTGAAAGCTGAGCTGAAGTCCACAAAGAGCAGCCTGACGTAGCTGTCTCTGTTCTCCAGGTGGCTCAGCGCAGTGTGAAGAGTCAGGGCTATGGCGTCTTCTGTGGATCTGTTTGGCCTGTAGGCAAACTGGAAGGGGTCAAAGGTCTTTGGGAGGAAGTCCAGGATGTGGCCGGAGACAAGACGTTCCAGGCACTTGGTGATCACGGATGTTAGGGCGATGGGTCTGAAGTCGTTGAGGCTACTTATAGGTGACTTTTTGGGGATGGGGATGATGGTGGATGATTTGAGGCAGCTTGGGACAATGAGAGGTTGAACAGTGTGGTGAGGACACCAGCTAGCTCACCCGCACACTCCTTGACGACAACCCCTGGGATGCCGTCTGGTCCTGTTGCTTTCCTGGGTTTTGTAGCTCTCAGGGTTCTTCTCACCTCATGTTCCTGGAGGATGAGTGGAGCCGCGGTGTTGATGCTGGGAGGAGGGGGTGGCTGTGTGTCAGAGGAGGTTTCAAAGCGGGCAAAGAAGCTGTTTAGTTCGTCTGCTAGTGCTCTGCTGGGTTGTTCTCAGGCCCCTAAAGTTGGTTAGGGCTTGGATTCCTCTCCACACCTGCTGTGGGTTGTTGTCCTGCAGGTTATTTTCAGTTTTCTTTTTGTAGTCCTGCTTTGCCTGGAGAATGCTCCTTTTCAGATTGGCTCTGGCTGTGATGTAGAGAGAGTCATCACCTGACATGAAGGCAGCATTCCGGGCTCTGATGAGGGCCTGGACCTCTGATGTCATCCAGGGTTTCCTATTTGGAAAGACTCGCACATATTTGGACACTGTGACGTTTTCCACACAGGTCTTGATGTGGGAGAGCACAGTGTCTGTGTGGGCCTCAAGGTCCTCGTGTTCAAAAACACTCCAATCCGTGCTCGCAAAGGTTGCTGTAACAGTACTATGTTGTTTACTAAAACCAGACTGAAAATCAGACAAAATACTGTTTGATTCTAGAAACTCCTTCATTTGTTCACTAATCAGCTTTTATAAATTTATTTTCCTTCATGGTAGATTTGATGATGTTAGAAGATCTGAGAATTTAAGAGAAAATCTAAAGTTTGTCAATTAAAAGTGTGTTATTACAGTAATTAAAGTCTGTTTTATTTAGGAGAAAACATGAATATTGTTGAAAAAAAATAGACTTTTCTAACTTCTAAATAAAGGATGAAACTTGATAAAGATATCATTTCCATGAGCTACATTGTTGTCTTAACACTTTTGAACCAAACTTTAGTTCTTTAGCTTCAGTGCAGCTGTTCATTCAGATCAGTTCCTCTTTAACTGAAAGAGGTTTTTGTACGACGTTGTTTCACTGTGTGAACGGAGTGCTGTAACTCTGCTGACAGTAATAAACTCCTGAATCTTCAGCCTGAACTCCACTGATGGTCAGAGTGAAATCACTGTAAGATCCACTTCCAGTAAAACGATCAGAAACTCCAGACAGACGAGTTCTTGCTCTATAAATCAGGAGTTTAGGAGCTTCTCCAGATTTCTGAAGGTACCAGTGGAGGTGGTTATAGCCACCTGAAAAAACATTTGAACTGGTTCTACATCTAATGGAGACAGTTTGTCCTGGAACAACAGACTGAGATCCAGGAGTCTGAGTCACAGAGATTTCACCTGATGAACCTGGAAGAAAAGAAAAACAAGATTTGTTGAGATCAAACCAGATTTAAAACAGTAAAAATATAGTTTGTAGTAAAGATTGTCGTGATTGTGATGAAGTTTGTTTGCTGATGAATCCAGGTTTCCAGCAGAGAGTCTCACCCTGAACAAGGAGCTCCAGGACAGCCAGCAGCAGAGTCAGTGACATCCTCATTGTGCTGCAGGTGTGTCAGTGTCTCTGAAAGGTCTGGACAGCCACTGATCAACACTGAGCTCTTAACTGCTGGAAGCAGAGAGGCAGCACACATATGCAAACACACTGAGTCAGTCATCTGCAGCTGTTCTCAGCAGCTCGGGATCTTCACCTTGGAATCTTTAGTCCAACAACTCTGGAATCAGACTCTACAGTCACTTTATCAGATTACTTTAGGTTTAGAATGTCTGGCTGAAGGATTCATTGATTTATAGCTGTAAGTAAAACTTGTCGGACAATTTTACTGTTTCAATAAGACTAGAGGGCGCTATTATGGTGTGTGTGTGTGTCAACATTTGCTACTTTACTGTTACGACCCTGGGCCGTTTGGTCTTGTTCTGCTGCCTGTTCCTTTGCTCTTCTTCACACAGGTGCAGCTGTTTTCCACTCAGAGAGGATGGAGATAAAAGATCCACCTTAGAGGTGCTTGAGAGAGACTCTTCTACACCAGACAGACAGATCTGTTGGTTGCAGCTCTGGTTCTCCTGGTCCTCCTCGCTCTGTTGGGTTTTATATGCACATTAAAATACTTAGTGCTATAAACCGGTCTCATCTCCCCTTTATTTGCTACGGTTCAGAGCCAGCCGTAACAAATTGGGGGCTCGTCTAAAACGTGTTTGTGTGGTTTCCTCGTTGTTTGTTGGTGGGCGGTTTCATGCGTGCGCTGGCTTGTTGTGTGGGCTTTGGCCTCTTTGTTTTTGGTTGCAGCGCGCCTCGATGGCATCTTCCTGATTGTTGTGGTTTTGTTTGGGGTGACGTGCCGGTTCTTGGATTTGTTTGGATTCTGGTCTTGTGGGGGTGAGTATTTTGCTCTTGTTGTGCGTTGGGTTTTTGGTGTTGTTCCCTTTCAGGCTTAGCGGCGTTTCTTCATAGGGGACTCGCCGCGGATTTTGGTTTTAGTGCTGAGGTACGGCGGGTAGAGCTTCCCTCTCCCCTTCCCCTACGTCGGCTCGGGAGGACGTCCGTGGTTTGGGGGGGTGGCCCGTTTCACTGGTCACTGTTCCTGTCCATCGGATAACTAGTGCGTAAATACCCACCACTACACCTCCTGAAGACTAGGGTGGAGTTAGCTAGTTTGACGCCAAGCAGTTAGCGGGACACACCAACCTCTCATGTGCGCACATTTGTTTGTTATTAACGCCCCTTTGCTTGTTTCAAAACATGGACGGAGTGGTGGAGGACTTTATTGAGTCTCCTTCAGAATCTGGTTTAGACATGAGCATGAAAAAACAGCTGCTCTCACTCGCAGAACATTATCGTGTCGACGTCTGTGATGCTAGAATGAGCAAAGAGCGGATTCTGGTTCATTTAAGGACAGGGCTGTCAGAGATGGGGGTTCTGAAGCTCGGTTCTGCTAACCCTCTTGTTGGTGCGTCCTCTTCGTCTTCAGGATCCAGCACTGCTTTAATAAAGCCTGAACCATTAAATAATGACAGAAAATTCAAATTTCTTTGAACTTGGAGCCTTTTTTTGTCCTTTGAACAACAAACAAAAAAAAACAATTAAAATATGATTTTCTTTATGAGTTTCAATTTGTATCATATTTGATACATCAGGTCACAGAACTCAGATATTGTATTTTCTTTCCAAACTAATAAATACATGTCAAGACCTAAACAAATAAAACAAATTTGAAGTTCAAAACATAAAATGGGCTACCATAATGCAACAATGAAAAATCAATTAATGGAACTGGCTGGGTGGAAGTCTGGAACCTATTTATTCTGTGTGGTGGTAGGCCTGAAAACAGTCCAGACAAACATGTTCTCTGCATTTCTTATAGTAAACGTGGGTAAAGTGGTCTGTGCATTGCTTGCATCTCTGTTGGGTTTCCCATGTTGGGTAATGTTCAAGGCCATCCTTTCTCACATCAGAGGGTACCTCAGTGGTTTTTCTCTTGCGGGGAGGGGTTGGCACTGTTTCTGGCGAGGACAAAGGTCTACCACACTTTGTGACCTTTCCTGCACTCATGAGGTCTGTACCCACAGAAGCCTGAAATCTTCACAGGGGCGTGGGTTTCTGACTGGGCTGCAGTTTCTCAGGTCTTTTCTATAGCGGAATCCATGCATCTCTAGGTCTTCCATAATTTCTTCAGCAGGAGTCCATTTCTCTTCATCAACATCATATTCCCAAACTGCTCCATGTCGCTTGAGTTTCAATCCACTCATGTTCAGAACATCTTCCACAATGTATTTTCTTGCTATCTAAAATATTTTTGTGAAAGCAGTAAGCAAAAGGAAACTACAAGTTATTTTGTCATGACCACACCAAACTAGTCATCAATCATTATAATACAGCAAGTTACAAATATAGTTTTTTTACACTAAATATACCAAGATATGTAATTTAAAAATAAAAAAGGACTTTATGTTGCTTGAAGTTATATATGATCCATGAAACATAATAAAATGACAGTTGACAGATAGGATTACACATGAACTTAAATCCTGCTGTATCAAATTTGATACGGCATTTTCAACACAGATTTACTAATACATAGTTTCAGAAATTTTTATATTTTTCACCTTGCATTAACTTAGTAACTTTTCTATTGATGCTTGAGTACAAAGTTTAATGTTTTTCTTAGATAAGCTTTTTAAATTATCAAAGTTATTCAAAAATCGCATGTGTCCAAGTCCTGAAACATGGCAAGCCAAGCCAAAGTTTTCCACATTTTCCCTTGATCATAGTAAGATTGTTTAAACCACATTAAATAGATGATTTATTGTATTTTATTCACAACATTTGTAGTCCTTTAGCTAAAAAATAATTTTTTGTGTAAAATTATATAAACTAAAAAAGAATTTTAATTTTAAGAGTTTCTTTAAATTGTGTTTTTCTTCATGTGTTTCTACAGTAAATCAGAGTTTCAGTCTCTGGAAGAACTTAAGGCAGAAACATTCAAATGAGTTTCAGTTCATTCTGATGAAGGAGGTTTTTGTACGACGACTTTTCACTGTGTGAACACAGGACCACTATGTAAACTCTGACAGTAATAAACTCCTGAATCTTCAGCCTGGACTCCACTGATGGTCAGAGTGAAGTCAATTCCATTTCCTGTTCCACTTCCACTGAATCTGGAGGAGACTCCTGATAATCTGTTTGATGTTAAATAGATCAGAGCTTTAGGAGCTTCTTCAGATTTCTGATGGTACCAGGCAAGATAGTAACTAGTGCCATACAAAAACACTTCCTGACTGACCTTACAGTCAATAGAGACGGTTTGACCGAGCTGCACTGATTTAGCTGCTGGCTGAGTCACAACAACATTTTGTCCAACAGAACCTGCAGAGAGAGAAGAACCACAAAGAACATGAGATGCTGAGGAGAAACTCAGCTGCACTCCAGATGATTCTCACATGACACAAACATGATCTTCCTCACCCTGAATGAAGCAGAGGAGAGTCCAGATGAGGACGCAGATCAAAGTCATGCTTTTAGTGATGAGGAGGAGGATTTCTGTGTCTTCTGCTGTGATGAAGGACAGCTGTCAGTCATCCAGTCTTCAACTCTCAGGACTATAAAGTCTCCCAGAGCACTGGAGCATGGAGCTGCTGATGCAAAGTGTTTCTATGGAAATGCAACCACTGACTCCAACAGGAACATGGATCTCTGTCCTCAGGATTCTCACACATGGATCCAGCACAGATTCCACATGGAATTCCAAAATATTGGATTTACTTTCATTCAGAAACATGTTTAATCACTATTGTGAAAAATAACGTTTTCATCTTTAGAACAAAAACTTTAATGAACATTTATCATAATAAAGACACTATTTTCTCTCAATAGTTTTCCAGTCTGACTCTGTAGAGTTTGTTGTGTTCAAAGTCAGAGAGCGTGTCTCTCTGCAGTCAGAGGTTTTTGTACGACGACTCAGTTAGTTTGTATCACTGTGGTACACGTTTGGTGGAGGAACCAGACTGGAGGTTGATTGTAAGTAATTATTTATCAATTTATATCCATGTTTAGATGTAAAACTGTTTTCTTTAAGAACCACTAATTAACATCTGTCTAATTGTGTGATATTTTATAATCTAATTGTTTTATATAATGCTGTAAAGTTTTCATGATGCAGATAAATATGCCATTTGAAACATATTTTTTTCAATAATTTGTTTGTAAAGGTAAATTTATAATTTTCCAACATCTTTAAAAAATATTTTTTTATTCGGTCTTAAGATGTGAATCAGTAATTACATTAATTTTTTTTTATAAGTGTTCAGAGCAATAAATTCTTTTAGTCTTAAAGTTGTGTTAATTCAGGATTTTGATTCATATTTTAACATTTTATAAAGTAGTTTATTGATTAAAATTATTGTAGCCAATTTGTTTCAGAGTGAAGTTTGAAAATTTAACTGAATTTTTTTTTTAACATTTTCACGTGTTCTTAGATAAAAATTGTGAAGTAAATACGAAGAATTAAACTTAATAAGTCGCATTTCAATTATAATCAAAAGTCAAATAATCAAATTTGTGCTTTAATTCTTACTTCAAGTAAGAATGTCTGAACTTTTATAGGAATTTTAATTTTCTTGAAATAATTTAAGAACATTGATGTTATTTATTACTTAAAAAAAAGGAATTTAAAATGTATGTTGATTTATCTGGGGTTATTATAAGTTAAGTAAAGTAAGTTTATATCTTTAAGATGTTTTTCTCATTCCACATTAATACTGAAACCTGTCTGTTGCTTTGGTTCATCAGTGAAGCTGATCTGTTGCCATGGTTACAGAACCTAAAGAAGGAAGTGAAAGATTGAAAAAAGTGTTGAACTAAGTGCAGAAATAAAGCATCAGTTTGCTGCAGGAAGAGTTTCTGTTCTCTGTGGAGGATTTCTCCTGAACTTGTTTGTGTCTCCTCATGCAGTGGGTCATGTTCCCCCACCCTGACAGTGCTGTCCCCTCCATGGATCAGGGGAAGGCCACACTCCTGTGTCTGGCCAACAATGGCTTCCCTTCAGGCTGGACTCTGTCCTGGAGGGTGAACGGCAGCAGCACAGCAGCAGCAGCAGCAGCAGCAGCAGGCAGCAGCCCGGGGTGCTGCAGAAAGGACGGCCTCTACAGCTGGAGCAGCACCCTGAGGCTCTCTGCAGACCAGTGGGAGAAGGTGACTCTGTGACCTGTGAGGCCACCCAGGACTTCCAGACTCCAGTCTCAGAGACTCTGAGGATGAACCTCTGGTTCCTAGTTCACCAACCTCAATGACTTGTTGTTTCAATTTCATCTACTCTGACTTTATTTTCTCATCTTGTGGCATTTATTTTTGATCTTCTAAATTTTTATGTTTCTACATTTCTTTTAAATAAAGTTTTGCTTTTCAATTCAATGTTGGTCTTCTTCATGGTTCTCATTTTTAACATTTCAAAGCACATTTTTTAATCAATAAATTCAGAATATTATCATATTTTCACACTCGGGTCCAGAGTGCAACCAACAAGTCCACGGCAAAGGCCAGACACTTAGTGTATATGAAAAATGCTTTAGCTTTTATTTTCTATAGCAGGCAACAGCCACATTAGAACTCTCAACACAAACACTCAAGCACAGTGAACATGAGCATTTATAAGACATAGCCCCTCCCCTGGGCCAGGTTGTTCCATTTTGGACTTAACGACTGACTTTTGGTCAGGCACTACAAAAGCCTACCCAAATCAGAGCTCGGGTCCTTTGATCAAGGAAGCAGCTGAAAAGTAGGAAACAGAAGTCAGTAAAAAAAAAACCATGAAACATTAACCCAAACCACCAAACATAATAAAGGAATTGAAAACTGTGTGTATGTGTGTTTTCCAAATGTCATCAGGGATCTTGCTCAGATGTTTTGTAGTAGAGTGTGTGCACCCACCCAACTAACATTAGCTTGGTCCCTGAGTGTATGTCATGTATGTGTGAGTTCCTGTGTGGAGTTTCAGATAGGTGAAACTGCCACACATATAAATCTATATATGGAAAAAGATGGCGCCGGTGTACATGGCTGCTCGTCTGTCGCTTCTGGCGTATTTTCTGTTTTTTACGTTTTCCTGTATCAGCATCCCAAAAACTGAGTCTCTGCTGGTTTATAACCGTCAAGCCCTCTTAAATCTTCGACCAGATGCCAGATTCGTAATTTCATCTGGTCAAAATGCACAGAAACCTGTGCCACCTGTGCTGTCGGCGATCCCGACAGCACAGGCTAGGAGGGAGACTCGTAGAGCGCAGCGGAGGTGGAAAAAGGACAAGCTGCAGGTTTCACTCCAGATTTTAAAGGACTGTTGGCATCATTATCAGATCACTGTCAAAAAATCACGTGAAGCATATTTGTCCAATATTATTGAGACTAACAGCCACAATCCACGTGTGCTTTTTAAAACTGTCACCTCTGTTCTTAACACCCCACAGTCTGACTGCCAGGAAGCATCTTCTGAAATGTGTGATGAATTTTTAAACTTTTTTACTCAGAAGGTTGCTAACATCAGATCTGTTATTTTAGCACCCGGCTTTGATCTATCTGATTTTATCCCTCCTCGAGCTGTGCTCCAGTCGTTCGAGCCTGTGACTCTGTCTTTTCTTGAAGACATTGTCAACCACATGAAACCATCAGGCTCTCCTCTGGATGCCGTCCCACCTCGTTTTTTTAAACAAATCTTCACCAGCATAGGGCAACTGATTCTCACTGTTATTAACATTAGCTTGTCAACGGGTGTGGTACCCACAAGTTTCAAACATGCTGTCATTAAACCTTTAATTAAAAAGCCAAACCTTGACAACTCTGTTTTAGCTAATTTTAGACCCATCTCTCGGTTACCTTTTCTTTCAAAAATTTTAGAGAAAGTGGTTTACCTTCAGTTGCAGTCCTTTTTAACTGAGAATGATGTCCTGGAGAAGTTCCAATCTGGTTTTAAAACTCGTCACAGCACAGAATCTGCGCTGCTGAGGGTTTTTAATGACATCTTCCGGGCAACTGATGATGGTAACTTTGTTGTCCTTCTTTTACTGGACTTGTCTGCAGCTTTTGATACTGTGGACCACAATCTTTTATTGTCCAGGTTGAAAGGTTTGGCTGGAATTTGTGGTACCGCACTCGACTGGCTTACATCATCTGACAGGACTGTCTGTGTGAGCATGTCGGGATCCTATTCTTCAACTGCTCCACTGTTGTTTGGGGTTCCACAGGGCTCTATTCTAGGACCACTTTTATTTTCTCTGTACCTCCTTCCTCTGGGTTCCATCCTCAGAAAACACGGAGTGTCATAACCTTTCATTGTTATGCTGACGATAGTCAGATTTATCTACCAATAAAGAAAGGAGGCTCCGTTTCAACACTGTTGTCTTGTCTTCAAGACGTTAAAGACTGGATGGCTCTCAGTGTTTTGAGTTTTAGTGATAAAAAAACGGAAGTGATGGTATTTGGTCCTAGCAGCTCCTGTGGCCCCTCCTCAGTGGAGCTGGGTCCTTTGACTCCTCATCTCAGACAGTCCGTGTCAAATTTGGGTTTTAAGACGGACAGGGATTTTAAACTTGACTGTCAGATTAGCTCAGTGGTAAAATCCAGCTTCTTGAAACCATTTTTATCCAAACGTCATTTTGAGACAGTAATCCATGCTTTTATCACATCACGTCTCTCTCACGTCTCCAGCTGGTCCAGAACGCTGCGGCCCGGGTTCTGGTTGGAGGGACCACATCACCCCCACATCCTGGCTACCCTTCACTGGCTGCCTGTGAATTTTAGAATTCATTTCAAATTCTTTTATTTGTTTTTAAATCTTTAAACAACTGTGCACCGCCGTACCTCTCTGAGCTTCTCTGTCCTTACACCCCGACCCGGAGCCTCAGGTCAGCTGATCAGCTTCTCCTGGAGGTACCGAGGTCTAAGAGAAAGCTCAGGGGGGAACGAGCGTTTTCAATCTGTGCACCGAAGCTGTGGAACGCTTTACCGCTGAGCATTCGACAGGCAACCTCACTGTCCATTTTTAAAACACTTCTTAAAACCCATTTTTATCGCCAGGCTTTTGACACTGAATGAGACTCTGTTCTGTTCTGCTGGTGTGTTTTACTGTTTTATTGTTTTATCTTTGGTTTTACCTGGTGTTTTTATGTTTTTATGTAATCTATTTATACTTTTTTTTAACCTTTATAACTATTGTTTTTATTGTTCTTTGGATTTTTAATGTACAGCGCCTTGTTTGGCTAATCGTCATTTGAAGGCGCTATATAAATAAATAAACTTAAACTTATATAAAAAAGATGCCAGTTCAACACATTCTTGATTTAAACATAAAAACCTCCTTTAAATGACTACAAGAATAAAAGTTAAAAAAAAAAAAAAAAACTTTCATTATAGAGATCTTGAAATGTCAAATTAAGAGACTTTCTAAATATTTGTTGTGGAAACAGTTGAAATCATCAATGATTGGATTTTCATGTCTGTAAAGATGATCGTTCTGGACTTGAACTTTCAGTAAAAACTGTTGTGATCCTTCATGTTGAGGGAACATTTGTTGTTTTTGGAGAATTCTCTGAAAATCCTGTTTCTACTGTGTTTTCAGAATAAAAGTTCAGCTGCTTGATTTACTGACTTTAAGGTAGATTTATTCAATCTGTCCAAAATCTCAATTCTATTGCTAAATGACCTATTCTATAGAAAAGAAGTGAAAACAAAATGAAAAATAGAGATTTTTTACATTAAGATAATAACAAATACTATCAAAGTTAGACTAATAACAATTGTATGAACTAAAACTGCATTAACACTTAAACTGAAACTTTCTGTGTTGGAGCAGCTGTTCATTCAGATCAGTTCCTCTTTAGCTGAAAGAGGTTTTTGTACGACGTTGTTTCACTGTGTGAACGGAAAGTTGTCGTCCTGCTGACTGTAATAAACTCCTGAATCTTCAGCCTGAACTCCACTGATGGTCAGAGTGAAATCATAGTCGTATCCACTTCCACTAAAACGATCAGAAACTCCAGACTGACGAGTTGTTGCTCTATAAATCAGGAGTTTAGGAGCTTCTCCAGATTTCTGAAGGTACCAGTGAAGGTAGTTGTAGGCACCTGAATGAACACTTGAACTGGTTCTACATTTAATGGAGACAGTTTGTCCTGGAACAACAGACTGAGATCCAGGAGTCTGAGTCAAAGAGATTTCACCTGATGAACCTGGAAGAAAGGAAAAACAAGATTTGTTGAGATAAAACCAGATTTAAAATAGTAAAAATATAGTTTGTAGTAAAGATTGTCCTGATTGTGATGAAGTTTGTTTGCTGATGAATCCAGGTTTCCAGCAGAGAGTCTCACCCTGAACAAGGAGCTCCAGGACAGCCAGCAGCAGAGTCAGTGACATCCTCATTGTGCTGCAGGTGTGTCAGTGTCTCTGAAAGGTCTGGACAGCCACTGATCAACACTGAGCTCTTAACTGCTGGAAGCAGAGAGGCAGCACACATATGCAAACACACTGAGTCAGTGTTCAATCTGAGTCAATCTTCACCTTGGAATCTTTAGTCCAACAACTCTGGAATCAAGACTCTACAGTCACTTTATAAAGTTACTTTTTGTGTTTTGACTCTGATTGACATCAGAAGAAACATAATCAAATGTAGTTTTTGAAGGATCTTTTCTATGTATTTGGATATATATGATTTTTTACACTGATCAAAGCACTCAGTCATTGCAATCCATTTCCTGCAATGAATTAGTCATTTTATTATATCTATATGTTCATGTGTTTGTTTTCTGTCGATCAGATCTCTTTAGAAAGACACACTTTAAGAAAAGTCTTTCATCATTTTTGGGTGTTTCTTCACAAGATCAAAGGTCATCATCAACATGTAAGATCTCTTTGTTCCAGAGTCCAACCGCCAAAGACTTCTCACTGTTAATGATTCACTGTTAAATGCTCTAGTCTTTCAATTCCACTTTATAAATCTCTCTTGATTGAAATCATTTTTGTTGTGTTTTCCAGTCTGACTCTGTAGAGTTTGTTGTGTTCAAAGTCAGAGAGCGTGTCTCTCTGCAGTCAGAGGTTTTTGTACGACGACTCAGTTAGTTTGTATCACTGTGGTACACGTTTGGTGGAGGAACCAGACTGGATTTTGGAAGTAAGTTTCTAAATATATTTATATAAAATGAAGCTAAAAACTGTTTTTATCAGAAAAATGCATAGCTTGAGTTTTTATTTAAATCTTGTTTTTTTCGTTTTTCTCTTTAAATCTCAGGTTTAAAATTCAGTTTTAAGTTGTACTTTACAATTTAGTTTAGTACCATAATACTTTATGGAAAGATTTAAACATTTTTATTTCAGCTAATAAATTTGTTTTCAGTTTTTTTCCTAAATTGATTTTGAGGTTGAAATGTATTTTATTGTGAAAATCAGACTAAAATTTGAAACTGAATATAAATTTAAAACAATTTTTCTCTTTTCAATAATTTTAAAAATGAAGTATTTTTACTGTTATACTAAAGTAACGATTCATTTTATAATTTTAATAAAATAATTTAATAGTTTATAATGATTAAAAATGTTCTAAACACTGGATAATCCAAATTTGGGTCACAGGTGGACAAACCTCCTCTCAGACACTCTTGGTTCTAAAATAACATTGATCTATTTTGAAGATGTTTCTTTGACATTAGTTGATGTTTTTGACTGATCTAATGATCTGAAAGAAGCCAAATGTTTTGATTGTGTTTGTTGAAATGTTGATGAAATCAGTGAAGAAAGATGAAAATGATGGATGTTCTTGTTTGAAGTGTCATTTGTTCCAAAGAGCGTTTGTCCTCATGAGGACTCTGTGTGCTGATCTGCATGAGAGCTTTCTTAAAGGAAGTGAAACAGTGTGTGAGTGAGTGACTGATGGAGCAGAATCAAACATCTGACAGAAACTTCTTCAAGGAGAACATCAACGTTCACACAGTCAAGGAGTTGGATTGACAGCTGCCTGTGTGCTTCCTGTCCTCTAAGCTGATTGGTGTCTCCTAGGTGATGTCCGTCCCACCCTGACAGTGCTGTCCCCCTCCATGGATCAGGGGAAGGCCACACTCCTGTGTCTGGCCAACAATGGCTTCCCTTCAGGCTGGACTCTGTCCTGGAAGGTGAACGGCAGCAGCAGCAGCAGCAGCAGCAGCAGCAGCAGCAGCAGCCCCGGGGTGCTGCAGAAGGACGGCCTCTACAGCTGGAGCAGCACCCTGAGGCTCTCTGCAGACCAGTGGGAGAAGGTGGACTCTGTGACCTGTGAGGCCACCCAGGACTCCCAGACTCCAGTCTCAGAGACTCTGAGGATAAACACCTGTTCCTAGTCACCACCTCAATGACTTGTTTTGGCTTTTACTGAATTTTCTGCTCAATTTCAGTTGTCTTTTCTAAATCTTCTTCTTTTGTGTTCCATAAAAATTGTAAAATAAAAATGACTCTTTTAAGTTGTTTCATTTGTTATTTCCAACTCTCAAACATACATTTCTACATTTTCATTATTTAATTAGTTAAAGATAATTTAAGACCAAAACTTCATCCACCATGAATCTACTAAACCCACTAACTTCCTTTAGCATTGATGGAGTTCATCCTGTTACTGTCAGATGAAGGTTTGTGACATTCTAGACAGTTTACCAGTTCATCATAGAACTACACAAAGACACACAACAACACACACTTAAGGGGATATCTAGACTCAAAAAAATTAAAAAGTAAAATTTATATATTTTTTCAATTTAGACTGAGTTTGTGGAGAAAACCCAACATTTATTTATTTAATCATTTAATCTTAATTTAATCTGGTGAAATCCGTTGAGATCAGGATCTTTTTTAAGGATTTTCTGGCCAAAAGGTCAGCAGCACACGTCATAAATAAAGTTACAGTAAAAAACAGATACAGAGCAAAACAGTGACTTTAGGATATTTATAATTTATAATACATCAGTGATGTCATAAATCTCTTTCTCTGCTCCACATAAAGGAGTGTAATAATCTAAATCAGGGGTGTCAAACTCAATCACACAAGGGGCCAAAATCCAAAACACATCTTAGGTCGCGGGCCAAACAGGAAAAACATTTATTAACTCTCTAAAACTAAATTTTTAAATATGTAAAACCATAATTTTTTAACATAATTATGAACTAGAGATATAGCAGAGGTGTCAAACTCAAATACACAGTTGGCAAAAATGTTAAATTGAACAAAGCCGCCAAAGTTGAACAAATGAACCTTTCAAGATGGTACCAAACAATGAAAATTGTTAAACATTTTAACAATGAATATTGAACAAACAAGGCTTATAGAATTTTAAAGTGCAGACATTCAAATTCAAGTTGTTAATAATACTACCAGGGTTTTTCCTGGCTTAAAATAAGGTGGTGATGGTGTCTCGTCACGACTTCAGATTTGTAAACCCCCCCATTAACCCAAAATGAAAAACTTAAAATTAAACTTTCATTATTTTTTGTGTTAATTAAAGCATTGAAACTAACTGTGGGGAACATTTAAATATTTCTAATAATTATTATACATAAACATAATATACACAATAATTAAACCATAACACTTTTATATTTTTTAACAGGCTAAATAACACTTTTGATTTATTTATTCTGACATTAGAACAGTCAAGTTCAAGTCTTAAAATCATCCTAAATCAGTAAATATGTTGTATTATTTTTATATTATTCTCTCGTTTAAGAACTTTTCTTCTGAACAGAAACTACATGTACTGCTGTGTCTGCCCCTGTGCGCGGCTGTTACGCGCAGGCTCTCCGTCTCTCATGTATCCCCCCAATCAATGATCACCCCCGCTCCGGTCCCAGGATGCACCGCGGCAAAAGACAGACTGTCTCTTCTTTTCTTTTTCATAGAGGTTCTCCTCTAAATCAAGTGTTTACAACTCCTGACTTTTAAAGCATGTCTTCTCTATCTCACTCACTGCAGACCTGTCTGTCACAAACAGCGTACCTGCGGAAGTCTAATCCAGTCGGACCAAACCATTTTTAAACAAGGGGAGGGGGGTCCGTTTACCTTGAAGTTTCTAAAACAAAATATATAAATATTGTTACCTTGACATTAAAAATCAAAAATATTTACAATTATATATTGGTTATTGGTTAACTGGAATTTTTTTTCTGTTTTATCATTTTGTCATCTCAATCTGGGCCGCTGGAATCAGCCATCTTTCCCCCCTTTTCGGTGCGCAAAAGCTGGTCCCGCTAGTAAATTCTCAATGTATGAAAAACTCTGTACTACTACTAATAATAAAAACAATAGTAATAAAACATATAAATGGCATATTAAATAAGATTTAATTAAATACCTACTTTCTGTTTGCAGTCTTAAAAACGGGTCATTACGTTCCGACATTACAGAACCGCTACTGACACAGAGGAGGGGGCGTGTCTGCCTCTGTCGCGGCGAAACAGCAGAGCATTATGGGACTTGTAGGAACAGCAGTGAACACGGTATTACAGTGCTGCCACTGTATGATACAGGCGGGCCAGCTCTACTATTAATTTGATATTGCCTCGCAGGCCAAATATAATTACGTCGGGCCAGAGTTTGACACCTATGATCTAAATGAAGAACATTTAAGTTGAGAGTGGAGAAAGTTCCAGACAGAAGCAGCAGAAAAAACTAGAAGCTTGTTTCCTAAATTCCGTCTGAAGACGATGAACATGCCGGTGAAAGACATCACTAGAACACCAGACAAAGTGACTGTTGGTTCTTTGAAGAAGAGAACGGAGATATGATCTGAGAGGACCACTCAGCTCCAGCATGCAGTTCACAGTGATGAGTGAGACCACTACAAGCAGTCATGAAGCTCAAGGTTCAATATCCAGTATTCATGGTTGAAGACAGCTGGACGAGGCTTTCATTTACAGAACATCTCCAGAATCAATCACAGGTAAAAATGGAGCAGCTACCAGAAATTTTAGAGTTCTGAGTGAGAAACAGGATTTAGTTCTAAAATAAAACCCAAACTTCACTTTTAGTTTATGTAGTAAAGTTGGAACATGTATTTTAAAAGAAAGTTCTGAGTCAAATGAAATACTGATGTACTTGTACCTGTTTACTATTTCTATTGATTTATTATTATTAGTTTTCAGAACCTGAATGATTTCCTGTGTGAAATTATCACTTTTGTTGTTTTTCTGAATTTAAAATATTTTTTTAGTGATCTGGGATGAGACTAAACGGCATTAAAATCAAACTTTAAAAACTCTAAAGCTTGTGTAATTGATTGAGATTAGCAGTAAATGACAGTGTCATCAGCATAAAGAGGAAATAATGCATTTTGTGAGTTTGGATACCAGTTGTTAATATAAATTAAGAGCAAATTGAGAGCTAAAAACACACCCTGTTGTACTCCTTACTTGATCTCACAAGCAAAAGAAAGAGCTGGATATTTGTACATAAACCTGTGTGTGATCTGTTTGAGAGATAATCAATAAATAAAACTTAATCAGAGATTCCAATATTGATCAGCATTTTCACCAGCAGAGTGTGATCCACTGTGTGAAATGCTTTATGTCAATAAAGAGTGTAACACAGTATTTATTACAGTCAAGCTGCTGGATGACTTCATTTTAAACTTTCATGGTTACTGTAACAGTACTATGTTGTTTACTAAAACCAGACTGAAAATCAGACAAAATACTGTTTGATTCTAGAAACTCCTTCATTTGTTCACTGATCAACTTTTATAAATTTATTTTCCTTCCTGGTTGATTTAGTGATGTTTGAAGATCTGAGAATTTAAGAAAAAATCTAAAGTTTGCCAATAAAAAGTGTGTTATTACAGTAATTAAAGTCTGTTTTATTTAGGAGAACTCATGAATATTGTTGAAAAAAAAATAGAATGTTCTAACTTCTAAATAAAGGATGAAACTTGATAAAGATATAATTTTCTTGAGCTACATTGTTGTCTGAACATTTTTGAACCAAACTTCAGTCTTTAGCTTCAGTGCAGCTGTTCATTCAGATCAGTTCCTCTTTAACTGAAAGAGGTTTTTGTACGACGTTGTTTCACTGTGTGAGTGGAAAGCTGTAACCTGATTGAAGACAGTAATAAACTCCTGAATCTTCAGCCTGAACTCCACTGATGGTCAGAGTGAAATCACTGTTAGATCCACTTCCAGTAAAACGATCAGAAACTCCAGACTGACGAGTTGTAGCTTCATAAATCAGGAGTTTTGGAGCTTCTCCAGATTTCTGAAGGTACCAGTGAAGCCAGTTATAGCCATCTGAATAAACACTTGAACTGGTTCTACATCTAATGGAGACAGTTTGTCCTGGAACAACAGACTGAGATCCAGGAGTCTGAGTCAAAATGGTTTCACCTGATGAACCTGGAACAAATGAAAATCAAGATTTGTTGAGATAAAACCAGATTTAAAACAGTAAGAATATAGTTTGTAGTAAAGATTGTCCTGATTGTGATGAAGTTTGTTTGCTGATGAATCCAGGTTTCCAGCAGAGAGTCTCACCCTGAACAAGGAGCTCCAGGACAGCCAGCAGCAGAGTCAGTGACATCCTCATTGTGCTGCAGGTGTGTCAGTGTCTCTGAAAGGTCTGGACAGCCACTGATCAACACTGAGCTCTTAACTGCTGGAAGCAGAGAGGCAGCACACATATGCAAACACACTGAGTCAGTCATCTGCAGCTGTTCTCAGCAGCTCGGGATCTTCACCTTGGAATCTTTAATTCAAATTCAAATTGATTTTATCTATATAGCACCTTTCCAGTTAAAAACAGCTCAACGCGCTGTACATAAAACAAATACAAGAAAAACTATACCCCACACATGCAATAATATAAAAACACAGGTGACACAGCTACATAGAGTTGAGTGTCATCAGCATAGCTATGGAAGTTTATGCCGTGTCTCCTGATGACGTCACCAAGTGGAAGCATGTATAGATTAAAAAGTGTAGGAGCCAGGATGGAGCCTTGAGGCACCTCACATTTCAGTCTGTGTTTTTTAGAGGAAAAATCATTTAATTGAACAATAAAATCTCTATCTGTGAGGCAAGACTTAAACCAGTTCAAAGCTGTGCCTGTAATACCAATCATGTCATGGAGTCTGCTTAAAAGGATTAGATGGTCAACTGTGTCGAAGGCTGCACTCAGGTCCAGTAGGACTAGAACAGATGCTTTTTTCATGTCACACTGTAAACCCGAATAAGTTACCACTACTTAAAAATTTTTAGGCAATCATTTGCCACAATTATTTTAAGTTGATAAACTTAAAAGTCAGATTTTTCCATAACTTAAAAAACTGAATTTTATGCTACTTCTATTCTTTGATAACTGTTAAATTAAAAGTGTTAATTTGTTACAACTCAAAAAGTTACAGTAAATATTACTTTAATTTTTTTTGTTAAGACAACTTTACTGTCAGTCACTATGACTCAATAATTTCTAGTTTCTAAAGCGTCAGTAATAAGTTTGCATGACTTAAAAAAAAATAATTACACAACACCACAATTTTTATTTGAATAGAACTTAATTTTATTGGTTTCTGTCAAGTACAGGAGTAATCAGTTTTTTTGAGTCCGTAAACTCAAAAACACAAAATTCAAAACTCAAATTTTGTAAGGCAAATGATTGCCTAAAAAAAAACGAGTAACCGTAACTTAAATACATCACAATCCGTCTAACTTATTGGCTCACTCCCTTCTGTGCAATGATGAACAAAAAATTACATTTGATAAATTTAAAATCAATACAAAAGAAAGGAAATGTTTTTATTTATTTTTCAATTGTAGTCAATAAGTAGTAATGAAGAAATTACAACTGAGAACTTTTCTTCAACTTAACTTTTTGCCTTTTCCACATTCAAAACGGCACCAAAACCGTGTAACAAAAATTTTTAAAAGAAAAATAATAAGCCAAACATCTGCTTTACTTTTGCATTAAAATGCAATGTGGTGTAATATTTCTTCTCTTTTTTCTACTTAGTTTTAGTAATGTATCATCAAGTCATTTTTAAGGGTCTGCAACCTGGGTGGTAGTTTACCAGCTTCTAGACAAGTAAAATCTTTTGAGTGAATTCAAACGTGTTGGTCAGTGGTTTCGGATATTTAAGGTGCATTGCATAGATGAGTCCAAACATTACCACGAAGGCATCACTGAATCTGGGGAGGCTGACCACTTCATCACTTTCCATCACAACAGAGATTTTTACAGGCTCGTAGTGCACTGGACTTGAGTCATGGTCATCGACGACAGTAAGAAGCCCCACTGCGACACCATCAAGCTCCGGCTCATCAAACTCGACCTGAATTAATATAAAAAAAGAAAAAAAAAAGGGAAGCCAATCATAATCGAGAAGACAGAAAATAGAGTATATCCTAATTTAAGAGAATCCTGTAAAAATCCAGTAACTTTACAGTGATTAACAAAAAAACACCTGCTCTACACACAAATCAATCAATTTACCACAGAATCTAAATGCAGTGAAATAGACATATTAAGCTGATAAACTATGTTACGACTCCTGGTCGTGTCTGCTTGTTTTGTGTGGGTATGTGTACATACGTCTGAGTTCTAGCTCCAGCAAAACTCCCTCTCCAATCCCCACCCCCACCCCCCTGCAGAGCTGACTGAGGCTGCTTCCAATCACCTGGGTTGCGGACCGCTGCTGTCTGAAGTTCACTACAGCCCTAAAGATTCACTCCAAAATCTCTTTTAGTGCTGTCACACAGCGGTTGAAGTGCAAGTTCTCCAGATAGAAGCTAACTCTTTAGCAGATAGAAGCTAGCATTCTCTCCTCTAACCTCCGACACCAAACAACTCCATTGGTTTGTTGAGTAAAGAAAGTGGGGGCGGGATTTAGCAAATGTTGGGAGGTGGAAGGCCCCGCCCTGATGAGCATCTGACAGAATGCAAAACGATTTGAATTTTGACCGACTTGGAGCGCCTGGATAAAACTGAGAATGCATTACATCAGGGGGGCGCTGTTTTGCAAGTTGGAATGAGTTTTGACACAAACAGAGCATGGGAGATTTTAATACACAATAGATCTTAAGTTATTTGAAGCAAGCCATGTATTGAAATGCCATTTTGAAATATTGAATTGTCAATTGCAAAATGCATTTCAAAATGAAAGTTCAAACTACATATTGAATTGTCAATTACAAAATGCATTGTCATTTGAATTATGACATCAAAAACCCATGGCAATATGCAATGCAATTGATTTAGTTTTTATTCAATATTTTGTTTTAAAAAATTGTGATATAGAATTGTAAATTTTAAATATTGAATTGTAAATTGCAAAATGAATTGTCATTTTGCAAGCCTGAAATTAATAATGAATTGCAAAATTGAAAAATGCATTTTCAAATTGAAAAAATGCATTTTCAAATTGCATGATGAATTTGCAAACTGAATTGTAAATTGAATAATGCATAATACTTTGAATTTTGACATAAAAAACTTCCATAGGTAGCCTTAAAAGCTCCCAGGATCCTCTGCTATAGTGGCAGCTGGATTCCTGAGTGGAGATCGTTTCTTCAGCCTGCCCCTGCCGTCTGCCTGGCCTTAGCTTTTGAACACCTCAGGTTTACCCCTTAGTTTTTTCTGGTACGTTTACTCTTGAGGACCTCGTTTTGATTAATTTTGTGTTTTACATTTCTGTCATGGTTTCCTGCTATAGAGCCTGAGAGCTTAAGTTATATCATCATCTATTCCACCGTTGGTGTTTTGTTGGTTAGTTTCCTTTAATTTCTATAAATAAACAGCTGTGTGGCCAAACTTTAACCCCACCCGGTTATGAAAATGTTCTATTTGTTACATATTTTCTCCCTCCTCCCTGAAAAGGAACGTAACAAACTAATACGGCTTAGTTTGTCTTACTGAAGATCTTATCACAGGATATGCCAATTCAGTTACTTTCTAGTGACACCAAAGAAAGCAGACCTTTTTGAAAACTATAGATAAACAAAATGAAGTAGTATCTATTTGTTACTTAAAGAAACTCACTGTGCAAGTTTTAAAAACTCCAGAGACATCCTCGTGCAGATAAACAGGCAGGGCGTGAAGAACAGTGGTGCGCTTGGTGTGAACGTCATGGATTTCCTATTTACATTAAAAAACAAAAAGGTACAGATGCAGAAGTCAATTCATAGATTAAAAAAACACTTCATACATATATTTATGCAATTAGACATAAGGCAAATATAAAAAGGACAAAATGCAATAGGGGTAGAAAAAAAACTAATTGCCAAAAATACGAAAAACAAAACCTAAAACAAAACGATCGCAACTACAAAAATCATCAGTACTTGGATAAACTTGAGATGTCAAAAATTTGATTTACCTGTTTATCGTGATTTTTTAAAATTTCTGCCAGAGCATCTGCAGTCTCCCCAGTTTTTGATGCCTTCTGTCTGAATATGGTCATAAGTCGAGCAAGATGACGGTCAAGTTCAGCATAAAAAGTGTTGGGCAGGTTCTGATTTGTAATCCGCCGAAACTCTGCATACACCTGAATAAAAATACAACAGGAGGAGAAAAAAATGCAACAAGAGAGTTCAATTAAAATTAAAACAATCTCAAACAAATTTATAAAGCAGCACATGGATGCCAAATGAGTAAGAATAATCATTTTCATTTTAAGAAGAGAGCTGTTCCATATTACCTCCGACTCTATTTTCAGAGCAGGCCACAGGTCCAGGAGCTCAATAACTGGTGGACAGGACATAACTATGGTTTGTCGTCGCAGAGGAAATGTTGTTTCCATCATCTTCTGAATCAAGGGCAGGTTCCTCTCGGTCTTCTTGACTTCCTGAACAATTGTCTGCCTCAACTGTTCAAGGTTCGAAGGACTTTGTCCTTGAGGAAAGTTAGGTAGAAAGTTCACTTCTGCTCGCTTGGGTTTTTTAATGTTTGAATGTGAAGATTCCTTTTCAGGATTAAATCTACTTCTTTTTCCTGAATTAGCAGTGACCTCCTGACATCCAGCACGTCTCATTTTGGTCCGGTAATTTCCCATCTTAAACATGAGGCTGTTTTTCCATCCACTGTAGCCAGTTTCTGATCCTGCTTCTTTCAAGCAAGGGTGTTTGGCCACAAGAGCCTCAGCAGCCATTGCAATCTCTTTACCACTTGGGTACGCCTTAAATCCATACATGGTAGATGCAAGCTTTTCTAAAATGTCGTGCTTGAGGTCTCTTGTCAACTTAAGGCATTTGTTGTTCTTCTCATATTCAGCATTTCCATCTTTAAGTTTCAGCTCGACGTCAAATGCAAATGTAGGAACTTGAAAAGTACCTGAAGGCCACCTGGAGAGGCGTTCTGGAGATGAAACATCTGAAAGTACCTCAGTAGATGCAAGAGAGCTGGAGTCTTGTGAAAGAGAGATGTGGACAACAGCTTTTTGTGGCAATTCCTCAATGTCTGCTAGGGAAGTGAGTTTCCCGTCAAAGTCTGGATCTTCATATTGCAAAGTGAAGTCAATATCAATTCCAACTGTTCTTTTATAATGTTGATCAGTTCATCAACAGACGCTGGTCGTGAACTGAGTTTTAATTTTCTAGCTCGGTCGGTCTCAACAACACGAAGGATCATTGGTTGTTGTGAGGATGTAGATGACATTGTGCTAATGAAAAGAAAACTAGTATTAGTTAAATGGCAAAAAATACAGATAAAGAAAATATTTTCTTAACAACAATGATAACACACTTACATGAACTCAATTCTTTTTCACTTGTATAAACCGCTTGGGGTCAGTAGCAGCGAGCCATGTATCTTGTAAGCCAGAGAGGAACTGGATCGTTGAGACCAGACTGCAGGTGGATTGACAGGCTTGTGTTTGCAGTTGACAGCTCATAGGACCGTAGATGCTCTATATACCATGACTCATAATCACAACAAAGAAAAGAGACATTGTCATTTATGAGGTAAATTTGCTCTATTTTGCTAAACCTAGACAATCCACCTCTGGCTCCTACAGACAGAAACATTCCACAGACATAGTCTGTGCCATCGATGATCACCTTTGATGTCTGATAAATTGTGTCACTAGTTGTTTGTTCTTTAATGTGCAACTGAGCAACATTTGGCAAAGCTGAAACAAGAACAGAGTCAACCCTGGAGGCCTGGGTTTTTGGCTTGAAAAATGATGGTGCAGAGAGATGATATGCCATCATGTGTTGATGTTTGACTGCCATTGTCTTCAAAATATTTTGAAGTTCTGAGTGTCATGCACCACTCTTTTAAAAAAGCGGTGTTTGGCCTCAAACCGCATGGTCCAAAGATGCAGAAGGGGCCCAAAGCACTTAACCAGAGCAGGATAATGCTCCACAAAGTGATGTTTAGGACGAAGACGAATCTCTGGGAAACCTCCAATAGTGCCCGTCTATGATCACTGATTTTACACATAAAATAGTCTAATGTTTCATCAGTAAATGATGGACACAAAGCCAACTCTAACACGTCTTTCAGCTCCATCAAAACTTCCCATACCTTGTCACCCTCTGGTACTGTACTACCAACAAGTAATGGAAGAAGTCGTAGCAAAGTGGCATTTTCGTGTCCATTACCTCCAATTGTTCCGCGAGAAATGAATGTTTTGGGTATTTGATGAGGTTTATCCACTTTATCAGAGTGCTGATATGGGAATGATGTAATTTTGTGGTTCAAATACTCCAAAGTAAAGTACTTTAGCAAGATCATTTTTTTAATACAGAGAGATAGCTCCACTGGAATGACACCCTCAGAAGATCATGGAGTATGTCTGGAGGAAATCCTGTGATTGTATGGAAGTAATTCAAGGACTTCTGCAAGACACAATCACTTTTAACACCAAAATGGCTGCTGAAAGTGTCATTTTCTTGAACTGTTTGTACATGTTGGTCATGACTGGCTTTGGTTCTCAAAGGCAATGTTTGCTCTCTGACTTCAGTAACCTGAAACTGATCAATCGAACCCAAACAGAATCTGCAAATATAGCCTGCCCTAAATGACTCCACAAAGCCACCCAGTCCATGCGCTGCCAAATTATCCGCAGAAACACAAAAGATGGTGCCTCTGACATTCTGGCCCAGTCTTTCAATGAAGACACCATCTTGTTCCAAAATGTTAATATCATTCAATAATGGAGCAAGTACAGCAGCATATCCATACTTGTTGAGGTCTGTCACTTTCACACAGTAGTGCTAGCTGTATAGCCTGTAAGACTGATCTGTATTTTGGTGGGATACTAGCAATAACCCAATATACAGCCCAAACTTTATGAATTTTTCGTGATGTGCCAAGCGGATTGGCAATTTCAAGTTCATCAACATACAGCTGGAGAGGTAGTGTGAGATCCCTTTTGACAGCAACTCATTCTCCAAGAAATAAGACCCATCAGAGAATGACTTGTATTCACCAGATGCAGTATGTGTTTCAGTTATTTTACTGATAATGTCTGTTTTTTTTAACAACTCTTGAATCATTGAAAGAATAGGAACATACATGGTAGTATGTCCAGGCTGTTCCAACTGATACTCCACTGCCATTACACAAGGATAGTTTGCGCTCTACAAAAGTTTTTCTGCACTTATATGAACTCAACTCAGCACCTCTACAGGTTGACGTAGTCAGAGCATTGCAGTCCATGACAGCAGCAACAACTGCTCTCAGTGTAGGCTCTGCAATACTGAGACCATGTCTTTGCATTGCATCACTAACTGCCTCTTTGATTAACGGCTCAGATAACGTAAAGATGTGGTTTAAGTCATCTATTATTTCTTGAGTAGCTGTGTTTGACACGTGGAGGATAGCCTGCATCTTTAAAAAATAGGGAGATACATTTTTTTTAAGTTGATTTTCTTAGATTGTCAGTGTCACACTGATCATCATTCCCACTTCTGTGCTTGGGCCAGGACTTTCATCTGCATCACTTGTTACCTCAGAAATATTGGCTTTAAGATTGTAGCTAGCCTCAGCAACAATACTAGTCCGGAAGTCTGATATACAACTTGCTTGGTGTGCTCTACTTTTATGACAATTGAATGACGAGTACACATTTGTGCTATAGCTACAATCCTTATAGGGGCATGCTACTGTTTCGCGGTTTTTCAAATGTTTTCTGAGATGACTGAAAAGGTTTTCCTCACAAAAAAGGTTTCTGGTATGTGCATATAGGGCATTTAAATACCACATCCCCCTGACTCTGCTCTGGAAGACTGTTAAATTGTACTGTATGATATCTTGACAAATGAGTATTCAGTGCATTAAATGTCTGAAATGAAAAAATGCAATCAGGATAGATGCATGGAAGAGGGCATACTCTCGAATAATGGCTGTGCTGAAGCCTGCAGTGTTTCAACACTTGTGTTCTAGTGGTGAAAGATGCTGTACACAACTTACACTGCCAGTTCATATTGGAACCAATACTGGAAAAAACCAAAAAAATAAGACCATAAATTGAGCAAAAAAAAAAAAAAAAGTCAAAGAACATCAAAACCTTTAACCAAAAATGTACTCATCATTACACTGAGTATAACAATAACTACTAAATATTTACAAAACATCATCATGAAACACTAACAACATGTAAATGAAGGCTACGCACTGCAAATCCAGTCCTTCTCACAGAGTACAGTGTTAACATTTTATTCTCCCAGTTTCCAAAGAAGAACTATGAATGATCGGCAGGTTCTTCTGGATATTGGACGAGTGAGGCACGTGGCGGTCAGAAAGGCTCCCCCTGCAGCACCTCCTCCCCACCGCGCCGGCTATGCGCACGGGTCCTTTGTCACAGTGCCGCAGATGGGAATGCAGCGGTTCTGCTCCTACATTTCCGCTCTTGAACGCAAATTGTGTTGCGTTCAAGTCCCGCGGGGAAACAATCGGGGCTCGGTTTGTGAGTCAGCTCGCCGACCGTGGCGTGCACCCCTCCTTTGGTTCACGGTGAAATCCCCAGGTGTTGACAAGTGTTGTGAGATGTGTGCGTGCGCGCGCTGGAGCCAGTGGGAGGTTCATGCGGAGAGGTGAGTGAGCGCGTGTGAGTAAGAGTGAAGCGCATATACATGTGCGGGTAGCTACCACTCCGAGAAAAGGAAAAGGAGAAAAATAAGAACGTTCCTCTAAGCCAAAAATAAAAAACAAAAACAATCGCAACTTGCTAAACAACAAGAAAACTTTAGTTCTCAACCACTTCCCTGACTTTCCTGACCTGACTAATTCGTTACACTGCGCATGCGTTAAAAAATGTAACGTAATTAACGCGAAACAATTATCTGAATTCAGAAAAATCTTTTGAATTTGAATCCACAGAATGCTCTGTTATATTTTTGTCACCCAAGCGCTAAAAGTAATCAATCAGTGTGCTACAACTTAAAGAAAAAAATAAAAAAATAGGCTACCAGGAATCCTACTTAAAATATAGGTTTATTGCAGCAGGTGATTCCCTCAATCCGAGCACATTTGCACAGTACTCATACCATTTGGCAGAATATGTTACCAGAGATTGATGTTGCTCTGGTGTTAATAAATTTGTGTTGCACCCAATATTACTGCCACCACCACCCCCACCCAATCCCTGGCAAACACTTATCCCTATACTTATCCCTTATAGAAGGCCCTCCCCCAGGCCGCAGTAAAATACCCAGTGGTTCAAGTTCAAGTTTTGAAATTAACTTAATTTCATTTAAATTCTAAGTTTAGTTCTGCTATTACATTTTTAAAAGTTAAAATTGAGTTTCCTAAATGTTATAATCTCTCTTCCCAGTCATTGCTTTGACCAACTAAATAATTCAGATTGCACAATAATATGTCACAGTATTACTTATGAATGAAAAATAAAAAATATAACTCAAAACACTGGATAAACCAGCACCAAAAAAAACTGCGGTGAAGTTAGTTTTACGTTGGATATTCGACAGACATTCGGTCAGGGTAAACCTCGCACGCTCACGGGGTCTGGGTCCAGTGCAACTCTGAGAACAGTGGTCTAACATTTTGAGAGCACCAGCATTGGGTCTACGGTGAACACGGTAACAGAAAACGGATGAAGCTTTTACTGACTTGCTATTTTCAAAATAAAAGGTGATATAGTTAAAACACGGAGAGTGTTTGAAGCTGAAAGTGGCAGTAAGTAATACTTATTAAAATTCCTAAAAAATTATAAATCAAAAATTAAATTTGAAATCAAGGGGTGTATCTCACATAGCTATTGTGGTACTATGATCCAACACTGATTTTGAGTCAATGGATCACATGACCTAGAAGCTATTGAGCTAAAATGCTAATTTTTATACAAAAAAATTCATAAAAAATTTTGAAATTTTTAAAATTCAAAATCAAAAGGTGTATCTCGGCTAGTGAGGGGAGTACTATGATTCAATACTGATTTTGAGTCAATTGATCACATGACCTAGAAGCTATTGAGCTAAAATGCTAATTTGTACACAAAAAAATTCATAAAAATTTTGAAAATTTTTAAAATTCAAAATCAAAAGGTGTATCTCGGCTAGCGAGGGGAGTACTATGATCCAACACTGATTTTGAGTCAATCTATCACATGACCTAGAAGCTATTGAGCTAAAATGCTAATTTTTATTCAAAGAAATTCATAAAAAATCCTCAAAATCAGTGTTGGATCACAGTACTCCCCTCACTAGCCGAGATACACCTTTTGATTTTGAATTTTAAAAATTTCCAAATTTTTTATGAATTTCTTTGTATAAAAATTAGCATTTTAGCTCAATAGCTTCTAGGTCATGTGATAATTGACTCAAATCAGTGTTGGATCATAGTACTCCCCTCACTAGCCGAAGATACACCTTTTGATTTTGAATTTTAAAAATTTCAAAATTTTTTATGAATTTTTTGTATAAAAATGAGCATTTTAGCTCAATAGCTTCGAGGTCATGTGATCCATTGACTCAAAATCAGTGTTGGATCATAGTACCACAATAGCTATGTGAGATACACCCCTTGATTTCAAATTTAATTTTTGATTTATAATTTTTTAGGAATTTTAATAAGTATTAGCTTACTGCCACTTTCAGCTTCAAACACTCTCCGTGTTTTAACTATATCACCTTTTATTTTGAAAATAGCAAGTCAGTAAAAGCTTCATCCGTTTTCTGTTACCGTGTTCACCGTAGACCCAATGCTGGTGCTCTCAAAATGTTAGACCACTGTTCTCAGAGTTGCACTGGACCCGGACCCCGTGAGCGTGCGAGGTTTACCCTGACCGAATGTCTGTCGAATATCCAACGTAAAACTAACTTCACCGCAGTCCAAAAAAATTAGAAATGCATCTCTTTTCTCATGACTTCAGCTAAGAAGTGTTCGTGGGTAAGAGTTTGACTGTTCAAAATGCAGGGCTGTGAGTAAAGTTCTTACCAGTTCTGAATGGAAAGGCGTCGTCCAATGTCCAGCAGAGGGCGCTTGGTCCTTCAGATAACTTTTCACAGGTTCAGAGTCCGGTCGCCATCTTTTTTCTTGTTGCGCATGGGAATCTCGAAAAGGAAACCCGTTTTCTTCGGTCCAACCTTAAAGGCCTATTATTCAAACACAAAATACACTCAACTAAGGGCGTTAAACTAACAGAAAATCTGTACAAAGAACAAAAAATATGGTCGTTTCTTTCTATTTTTTCCAACTATTTCAAGCTGCGCAGCACGTAATGGCGGGTGGAATGTCGGGCGAAGCCTGCACTTAAACGCGCCAAACCTCTACAACCTTGACAAATATAACATAAAACAAATAATCACCACCAAAGTCTGTCATTAAAAGAATTGTACAAATATTTTGTTGTTAAATATCAGATAAATGGAAATAAAACAACACTCACCAAGTCCCGTTTGGTAAATTGTCTCCTCCTTTTCTTCGTCCAGCCAAGACAAGTAGAAAAGCAAACACTAACTGTGTTGCGGTTAAAAAAAAAAAAAGAAAATATATCGAATTACGAAAATCTCTTGTCACGTTTTCACCTTCGTTTGGGAAACTTGCAAAATGAACGCACCTCTAACGTACATCAAAGCTATCATATCAGCAACAACCCGATTGGCTGTTGCCGGTCACATGGATCACGTCAGCCAGAGACTGCGTAGCTTTTCAAAATAAAAGAAAATATACGAAAACCAAACAAAATTGGTTTTACCAGGTTTTTTTTCCTTCTTCGACGTTTTTCTTTAAAAAAAAATAACAATAATATGAAATAACATTTAGATTATTGCTAACAATTTTTCGTTTTTGTGTTTTTGTGTTTTCTTTTTTTTTGTTTTATAATCATTAATTAATTAATTAATGTATTTATTTTTAAAAAAATTAATGACAAACACTTGAGGACAAAATCTGCGAGTATGCGGGGCAACAAATTCTTTAACCAACCTATTAGAAAAACAGAAATAAGAAATACAGAACATGATTACTTAATTCAAAAAATTATACATTAATTATGTTTTTAGGTTTAATTTACTTAACTTAAACATATTTTATTTTTAATTAAAAATTATTAGTTACACGTACTCAAAAAGAGGGAATGTGTTACACAAACTTTATACGATTAAGTTAATAGAGCTTTTTTGGAAACTTTGAGTATTAGTTACTCATTATATTTAATTACTTTGAACATTCGGGTTTACAGTGCAGCATTGGACCTGAGATCATTTGAGACCCTGACCAGTGCCATCTCTGTGTAATGGTGAGCTCTAAAACCTGACTGAAACTTTTCTAAAATATTGTTTTCATTAATAAAATCATTCAGTTGAGTAAAAACAAGCTTTTCTAAAATGTTACTTCAAAATGACAGGTTGGATACTTTTAGTTTTAGCTTTAGTCCAACAATCAAGACTCTACAGTCACTTTATCAGATTACATTTAGGTTCATACGTCTGAGTTGAAGAGTTGGATGTTAACTAGAATTAAACATAATTAAATCTTTTATCATATTTTGACATCACTTTCCATATGTGTTTCCTTTATTTCACATTTTGATGATCTTTATCACAATTCAAACTGTTATCTTTGGATTGAAGTTTTGTACTTTCAGATGATTGACATAAATGTAAATATAAATGGTTAATTTTAAGTATTAACGTGAAAATAAATGTAATTTTTTGTGTCTGATCTAATGTTATACGTTAATAATAAATATAAATGTCAAATCTAAAAATGTTTTCTAATCTAAACTTGAATCTAAATGCTGAAATAAACTATAGATCTTAAATATAAATGTTATATCTTAAATTAGGGTCAGACAGGTTCAGGGAGATCCAGAATCAGGATCTGCTGGTTCAAGAACATGTTTCATAGGTTCACTTCTGTCTTCATGTTGCTTCTGTGTGTTTGTGTGGCAGAGACAAATAGAAAAAAGTAAATGGCGTTTGGCGGCTCCACTGCCGAACACTGGTGCCAAACGATTCAAGTATTTTTTTTATTTTTTGGGCCCCAACAAACAATATTGTTTTTTTTTTGTGCACCTTTTTATTTTAAACTGGATCCTTATTATTTTCTGTAACAATATATGAGTTCTTCTCAAACGTTTTTTGTTGTCATCTTTGCTGCTCATCTCCTTGGCTCTAGGCGAAATTAGAGTCTTCTGATATTGGTCCAAAAGTTCTGTTACACCATCTTCATACAGACTAGTTGGTTACATCTGTATGAAAAAAATTCAAAGATGACCTTTTGACATTTACAATAGATGTGTTTTAGTTCTCTAATAAACATTTTGTGTCTCGTAGAAGAGATTTTATCTACAAATAGAAGTAAAAAAAAATCATTAAAGTTTAAAAAAGTCTGAATGTGAACTATTGCAAACATTTCCTTTGATCTGTGTCTTCATGTGTTTAGTGAATCTACAGTAAATCAGTGATTCTGGAAGAACTTGAAGCAGAAACATTCAAATGAGTTTCAGTTCATTCTGATGAAGGAGGTTTTTGTACGACGACTTTTCACTGTGTGAACACATCACCACTATGATAACTCTGACAGTAATAAACTCCTGAATCTTCAGCCTGGACTCCACTGATGGTCAGAGTGAAGTCAATTCCATTTCCTGTTCCACTTCCACTGAATCTGGAGGAGATTCCTGATAATCTGTTTGATGTGAATTTGATCAGAAGTTTAGGAGCTTCTCCAGATTTCTGATGGTACCAGGAAAGAATGTATTCACTAAGTTCATACACTTCTTGACTGGCCTTACAGTCAATAGAGACGGTTTGACCGAGCTGCACTGATTTAGCTGCTGGCTGAGTCACAACAACATTTTGTCCAACAGAACCTGCAGAGAGAGAAGAACCACAAAGAACATGAGATGCTGAGGAGAAACTCAGCTGCACTCCAGATGATTCTCACATGACACAAACATGATCTTCCTCACCCTGAATGAAGCAGAGGAGAGTCCAGATGAGGACGCAGATCAAAGTCATGCTTTTAGTGATGAGGAGGAGGATTTCTGTGTCTTCTGCTGTGATGAAGGACAGCTGTCAGTCATCCAGTCTTCAACTCTCAGGACTATAAAGTCTCCCAGAGCACTGGAGCATGGAGCTGCTGATGCAAAGTGTTTCTATGGAAATGCAACCACTGACTCCAACAGGAACATGGATCTCTGTCCTCAGGATTCTCACACATGGATCCAGCACAGATTCCACATGGGATTCAAAAATATTGGACTTTAATATTATTCAGAAACATTTTACCAAAGATAATGTACATTTTTATTTACGGAACAAAAACAATTTACTGAAAATTCATGAAATTAATTATATAAAACTACAATTTTTTTATCTGTAATAACATATTTTCTGTCAGTAGTTTTCCAGTCTGACTCTGTAGAGTTTGTTGTGTTCAAAGTCAGAGAGCGTGTCTCTCTGCAGTCAGAGGTTTTTGTACGACGACTCAGTTAGTTTGTATCACTGTGGTTCACGTTTGGTGGAGGAACCAGACTGGAGGTTGATTGTAAGTAATTCTTTTCAATTTATATCAATTTTTTCATATGAACTGGTTTCTTTAAGTACTGCAGACTAACATCAGTCTGAATTTGTGATTTTTTTTTATTAATTTTTTTTCATATAATACAGAACATTTTTGATGATGCAGATAAACATAATCCAATTTGAAACTACATTTTCAGTAATCTGTTTGTGAAGATAAATTTAAAGTTTTTCCAGATGTTTTTAAGTATTATTTTTACTCAGTTGTAACACGTGAACCAGTAATTTATTATAATTTATTTTTACAAAAGTCTTACAGTTGTGTTAATTCAGGATATTGACAATTTTTTTTATATTTTACAAAGCTTTTGAAAGTGTTTTTTTAATGAAAAAAAAATATCGGCAGCGTTTTTTAAGAGTGAAGGTTGAAAATATAACGTTTTAATGTTTTTAACGTTTCAAAGTGATCATAGATAAATATTGCAAAGTAAATAGAAAGATTTAAACTCTCTAAGATGTATTTTTATTAAAATCAAATGTCAAATGAATAAATTGTTAATTTAATTCCTAACTCCTTAACAGAATGTTCGATCTTTGTTTGGTATTTTCACTTTTTTAAATTAATTTAAAAACATTCATGTTGTTTATTACTCAAAAATGGAAATAAGGAATATGAACAAAAAACTATTTCATTTTTCTGGGGTTGTTAAGAGTTAAGTAAAGTAAGTTTATATCTTTAAGATGTTTTTCTCATTCCACATTAATACTGAAACCTGTCTGTTGCTTTGGTTCATCAGTGAAGCTGATCTGTTGCCATGGTTACAGAACCTAAAGAAGGAAGTGAAAGATTGAAAAAAGTGTTGAACTAAGTGCAGAAATAAAGCATCAGTTTGCTGCAGGAAGAGTTTCTGTTCTCTGTGGAGGATTTCTCCTGAACTTGTTTGTGTCTCCTCATGCAGTGGGTCATGTTCCCCCCACCCTGACAGTGCTGTCCCCCTCCATGGATCAGGGGAAGGCCACACTCCTGTGTCTGGCCAACAATGGCTTCCCTTCAGGCTGGACTCTGTCCTGGAAGGTGAACGGCAGCAGCAGCAGCAGCAGCAGCAGCAGCAGCAGCAGCAGCAGCAGCAGCAGCAGCAGCCCCGGGGTGCTGCAGAAGGACGGCCTCTACAGCTGGAGCAGCACCCTGAGGCTCTCTGCAGACCAGTGGGAGAAGGTGGACTCTGTGACCTGTGAGGCCACCCAGGACTCCCAGACTCCAGTCTCAGAGACTCTGAGGATAAACACCTGTTCCTAGTCACCACCTCAATGACTTGTTTTTGCTTTTACTAAATTTTCTGCTTATTTTAATTGTCTTTTCTAAATCTTCTCCTTTTGTGTTCCATAAAATTGTTGATTTTTGTTACTTTCTGCAAAATAAAAATGACTCTTTTAAGTTGTTTCATTTGTTATTTCCAACTCTCAAACATACATTTCTACATTTTCATTATTTAATTAGTTCAAGATAATTTAAGACCAAAACTTCATCCACCATGAATCTACTAAACCCACTAACTTCCTTTAGCATTGATGGAGTTCATCCTGTTACTGTCAGATGAAGGTTTGTGACATTCTAGACAGTTTACCAGTTCATCATAGAACTACACAAAGACACACAACAACAAAGATGAAATGATGCATTTGGTGAGTTTAGACACAAATTGTTAATATAAATATAGAACCAAATGGGACCTAGAACCAAACCCTGTGGCACACCGTTCTTTATCTCCTGAGCAAGAGAAATGGAGCTGGATATTTTTACAGACTGTAATCTCTTTGACAGAAAATTACTAATAAAACTTGATCAGAGATTCCAATATTGATCAGCATTTTCACCAGCAGAGTGTGATCCACTGTGTGAAATGCTTTATGTCAATAAAGAGTGTAACACAGTATTTATTACAGTCAAGCTGCTGGATGACTTCATTTAAAACTTTCAAGATTCAAAGGCTTTATTGTAACTGTCAAGAACAGTTAAATTGTGGGTGGTTCACCAGCAGCAATGCACAGCACAATATGATATAGAGAAGGAATTTAAAAATAAGAACAAATGAATAAATGCAACAAAAGTAAAATATAACCTATTGAACAGTAATAATTATATATATATATGAGACTGTACAGAGATAAGGCAAAAAGGATTTACAAGACATAATTGCAGCATCAAGGAAGTTTAGTAATAAATACTGTTTTAAGTGTGGTGTGCATTTTGTGCAAAATTTACAATATTCCAGCTTGTTCATTGGATGCTGTTCAGCATCCGTATGGACCAGGGGAAAAAGCTGTTAGTGAGTCTGGTGGTATGTGACCTGATTGACCTGTAGCGGCGTCCTGATGGCAGCAGGTCAAAAAGGGGGTGGGAGGGGCGGGGCGGGTTGGGTCCTTCACGATTCTTGTTGTTCTTTTTTGGCAGCGGGATCTTGATAAGGACGCAAGGGGGGGCAGGGGGCAGCCGATGATGTTCTGTGGTGTGTTGATGACCCTCTGCACAGCCTTTCTGTCCAGTAATGTGGAGCCTGGGTACCACACATTTAGAGAGTAAGTCAGGATACTCTCCGCAGAGCAGTGGTAGAAGTTCACCAGCAGCCTCTGGTCCAGATCACACCTCCTCAGGATGCTGCTGAGCCTTCTTCACCACAGCCCGGATGTTCGCTGACCAGGACAGGTCAGCAGAGATGGTGATGCCCAGGAATCTGATGGCGTTAACACAGTCTACCCGTTCTCCATCTATTAGTAGAGGGACGTGGGCGTGACTGTGTCTTCTAAAGTCCAAAATGAGTTCTTTGGTCTTCTGGACGTTTAGGGACAGGTTGTTTTCCAAGCACCATTGGCCAGGTTGCTGATCTCTGCCCTATACGCCGTCTCGTCGCCATTTGAGATCAGCCCCACCACGGTGGTGTCATCTGCGAATTTGAAGATGGCATTTGAGGTGTGTGAGGCGGTGCAGTCCGAGGTGTACAGGGAGAACAGTAGGGGGCACAGAACACAGCCCTGGGGGGTGGAGGAGAGGTGGGGACCCAGTTTTACATGTTGTGGACGGTTGGTGAGAAAGTCCTTAATCCAGTGGCAGGTGAGTGGGGGGATGTGAAGGTTCAACAGTTTGGAGATGAGAATGTCCGGGATGATTGTGTTGAAAGCTGAGCTGAAGTCACAAAGAGCAGCCTGACGTAGCTGTCTCTGTTCTCCAGGTGGCTCAGCGCAGTGTGAAGAGTCAGGGCTATGGCGTCTTCTGTGGATCTGTTTGGCCTGTAGGCAAACTGGAAGGGATCAAGGGTCTTTGGGAGGAAGTCCAGGATGTGGCCGGAGACAAGACGTTCCAGGCACTTGGTGATCACGGATGTTAGGGCGATGGGTCTGAAGTCGTTGAGGCTACTTATGGGAGAGTTTTTGGGGATGGGGATGATGGTGGATGATTTGAGGCAGCTTGGGACAATGAGAGGTTGAACAGTGTGGTGAGGACACCAGCTAGCTCACCCGCACACTCCTTGACGACAACCCCTGGGATGCCGTCTGGTCCTGTTGCTTTCCTGGGTTTTGTAGCTCTCAGGGTTCTTCTCACCTCATGTTCCTGGAGATGAGTGAGCCGCGGTGTTGAGGCTGGGAGGAGGGGTGGCTGTGTGTCAGAGGAGGTTTCAAAGCGGGCAAAGAAGCTGTTTAGTTCGTCGGCTAGTGCTCTGCTGGGTTGTTCTCAGGCCCCTAAAGTTGGTTAGGGCTTGGATTCCTCTCCACACCTGCTGTGGTTGTTGTCCTGCAGGTTATTTTCAGTTTTCTTTTTGTAGTCCTGCTTTGCCTGGAGAATGCTCCTTTTCAGATTGGCTGGCTGTGATGTAGAGAGAGATTCACCTGACATGAAGGCAGCATTCCGGCTCTGATGAGGGCCTGGACCTCTGATGTCATCAGGGTTTCCTATTGGAAAGACTCGCACATATTTGGACACTGTGACGTTTTCCACACAGGTCTTGATGTAGGAGAGCACAGTGTCTGTGTGGGCCTCAAGGTCCTCGTGTTCAAAAACACTCCAATCCGTGCTCGCAAAGGTTGCTGTAACAGTACCATATTGTTTAGTAAAACCAGACTGAAAATCAGACAAAATACTGTTTGATTCTAGAAACTCCTTCATTTGTTCACTAATCAGCTTTTATAAATTTATTTTCCTTCATGGTAGATTTGATGATGTTAGAAGATCTGAGAATTTAAGAGAAAATCTAAAGTTTGTCAATTAAAAGTGTGTTATTACAGTAATAAATGTCTGTTTTATTTAGGAGACAACATGAATATTGTTGAAAAACAAATAGACTGTTTTAACTCTTAGACAAAAAAAGGATCAAACTGATAAAGATATAATTTTCATGAGCTACATTATTGTCTTAACACTTTTGAACTAAACTTCAGTCTTTAGCTTCAGTGCAGCTGTTCATTCAGATCAGTTCCTCTTTAACTGAAAGAGGTTTTTGTACGACGTTGTTTCACTGTGTGAATGGAGTGGTGTTACCCTGCTGACAGTAATAAACTCCTGAATCTTCAGCCTGAACTCCACTGATGGTCAGAGTGAAATCACTGTTAGATCCACTTCCAGTAAAACGATCAGAAACTCCAGACTGACGAGTTGTAGCATATCTTATCAGGAGTTTAGGAGCTTCTCCAGATTTCTGAAGGTACCAGTGGAGATGGCCATAAACACTTGAACTGGTTCTACATCTAATAGAGACAGTTTGTCCTGGAACAACAGACTGAGATCCAGGAGTCTGAGTCAAAGAGATTTCACCTGATGAACCTGGAAGAAAAGAAACAAACAGAAAAATTGACAGAGATGTAGATTAAAGACATGGAGCAATTAAAATAGTAAGTGATTTGATAGTTTTTAGTCAAGATTGTGATGAAGTTTGTTTGCTGATGAATCCAGGTTTCCAGCAGAGAGTCTCACCCTGAACAAGGAGCTCCAGGACAGCCAGCAGCAGAGTCAGTGACATCCTCATTGTGCTGCAGGTGTGTCAGTGTCTCTGAAAGGTCTGGACAGCCACTGATCAACACTGAGCTCTTAACTGCTGGAAGCAGAGAGGCAGCACACATATGCAAACACACTGAGTCAGTCATCTGCAGCTGTTCTCAGCAGCTCGGGATCTTCACCTTGGAATCTTTAGTCCAACAACTCTGGAATCAAGACTCTACAGTCACTTTATAAAATTACATTTAAGTTTAGATGTCTGGCCGAAGGATTCATTGATTCATAGCTGTAAGTAAAACTTGTCTGACACATTTTACTGTTTCAATAAGACTAGAGGGCGCTATAGGTGTGTGTGTGTCAACATTTACTGTTACGACCCTGGGCCGTTTGGGTCTTGTTCTGCTGCCTGTTTCTTTGCTCCTCCTCTCACACAGGTGCAGCTGTTTTCCACTCAGAGAGGATGGAGATAAAAGATCCACCTTAGAGGTGCTTGAGAGAGACTCTTCTACACCAGACAGACAGATCCGTTGGTTGCAGCTCTGGTTCTCCTGGTCCTCCTTGCTCTGTTGGGTTTTCGTATGCACATTAAAATACTTAGTGCTATAAACCGGTCTCGTCTCCCCTTTATTTGTTACAGTTCAGAGCCAGCCGTAACAAATTGGGGGCTCGTCTAAAACGTGTTTGTGTGGTTTCCACGTTGTTTGTTGGTGGGCGGTTTCGTGCGCTGGCTTGTTTGTGTGGGCTTTGTGCCTCTTTGTTTTTGGTTGCAGCGCGCCTCAATGGCGTCTTCCTGATTGTTGTGGTTTCGTTTGGGGTGACGTGCCGGTTCTTGGATTTGTTTGGATTCTGGTCTTGTGGGGGTGAGTATTTGGCTCTCATTGTGCGCTGGGTTTTTGGTGTTGTTCCCTTTCAGGCTTAGCGGCGTTTCTTCCTAGGGGACTCGCCGCGGATTTTGGTTTTAGTGCGGAGGTACGGCGGGTAGAGCTTCCCTCTCCTCTTCCCCTACGTCGGCTCGGGAGCACATCCGGGGTTTGGGGGGGTGGCCCGTTTCATTGGTCACTGTTCCTGTCCATCAGATAACTAGTGCGTAAATACCCACCGCTACGGCTCCTGAAGACTAGGGTGGAGTTAGCTAGTTTGACGCTAAGCAATTAGCGGGACACACCTACCTCTCATGTGCGCACATTTGTTTGTTATTAACGTCCCTTTGCTTGTTTCAAAACATGGACGGAGTGGTGGAGGACTTTATTGAGTCTCCTTCAGAATCTGGTTTAGACATGAGCATATGAAAAAAAAAACAGCTGATCGCAGAACATTATCGTGTCGACGTCTGTGATGCTAGAATGAGCAAAGAGCGGATTCTGGTTCATTTAAGGACAGGGCTGTCGGAGATGGGGGTTCTGAAGCTCGGTTCTGCTAACCCTCTTGTTGGTGCGTCCTCTTTGTCTGCTGGATCCAGCACTGCTTTAAAATTTGAACAGCAGAAGGAGCTGCTGTTGATTCAGTTGGAGATGGAGAGAGCTCGAGTGGAGCGTCCGGTTCATCTGGAAGCTGGACCAGACGAACTTAATGACTTCAGATTGGTCCCAAAATTTGATGAAAATGACCCAGAAACATTCTTTGTGTTATTTGAACGGTTGGCAGAAACACGAGGTTGGTCTGAAGGATCACGCGTACTGATGTTACAGTGTGTTCTGACTCGTAAAGCACAGCAAACCTTCTCAGCGTCGAGTGGTGCTGAGGGTGCTCGGTATTCAACCGTAAAATCTGCAGTTCTGAAGGCTTATGAGTTGGTACCAGAAGCTTACAGGCAACAGTTTTGGGGCTGTAAGCGTGGGGATCAGACTCATTTGGAGGAATTTTGATTCTTGGTGTCTTTCTGTGGGCGTTAGCACGTTTGAGGGTCTGAGAGAACTGAAGCTTCTAGAACAGTTCAAGGCTTTGGTCCCATCTTGTGTTTCTACTTACATCAGTGATCGCGGGGTTACGTCCGTAGCTGAGGCTGCTGCTCTTGCTGATGAATACCATTGAAGTCATTCGGTTGTCGGGGCTCAACCAGGTCCAGTTCGCGTCTTTTCGGACAGACCCAACATGGGTCATCGAGGTTGGCGGTTTACACAACACAAGGATGTTTGTAATTATTGTCACCGGTATGGACACTGGAAGAACGAGTGCTTTCTCTTGAAGTCTCGGTGGGAGAGAGTGCGTGGTGCTTCTAGGTCATCTTTGTGTGCCTCGTCGGTTCCTCTGGTTAAATCTGAGACTGGAGGGGAGGTCCAATCTGGACAACAGTCTTATTTGCTGTTTATGTCTGAGGGTTTGGTGTCAATGGTTGGTGGTGGGGATCTGGTGTGCGTGAAGATATTGTGTGACACTGGAGCTTTGGACTCCTTTATTGTATCCTCCACTTTGCCGTTTTCTGATGTAACCTTTGCAGGCTCTGAGATTCCAGTCATGGGAATGAGTCTGGATGTTTTGCGTGTCCCTCGCCATAGAGTTGTGTTTTGTTGTGTTTTTTTCCAGCGGGAGGTGTCGATGGGGGTGCGTCCAGCTTTGCCCGTTAATGGTGTCCAGGACATCGCTGGTAGCACAGTCTGGGCTGGTGTCCCCCCTTCTGTTAGGGTGGCTGGTGCTCCCCAGCCTGGCTGTCAGTCTGGAACCAGTGAGCACTTGGTGATGGAGCCGGAGCCAGGAGCCGCATTGGAAGAGCTTCAGGGCTTGGTTTGTCCTGCTGTTGAGGTTGCTCAAATGGTGGAACCAGGTCCCCCCTGAAGACTCTTCATAAAAAGCCAATAAAGGGGCCAAAAGTTTTTCTCTGAATCTCTTATAGAATTCTACAGGGAAGCTTTCTGGCCCTGGAGTTTTACCACTCTGCATATTTTGGACGGATTCTGAAATTTCTTTTGCAGTTAAATTACATTCTAACTCCTGTTTTTCTTTTGACAAAGTTTGAAATTTCTACTTATTTAGGAAAGAGTTTAGATTTTCCAGGTTATTTGTGCATTCAGATGTATATAATAGCTTATAGAAACTCTTAAATGTGTTATTGATCTCTGTGAGATTTGTACTTATTTCACCTCCAGCTGTTTTGATGTTTTGATGCTGTTGATGACTCTGTCTGATTGCTGTTTCCTAATTCGCCAAGCCAAAAGTTTTCCACATTTTCCCCCCTGATCATAGTAAGATTGTTTTAACCACATTAAATAGATGATTTATTGTATTTTATTCACAAAATTTGTAGTCCTTTAGCTAAAAAAATTTTTTTTTTGTGTAAAATTATGTGAACCAAAAGAGAATTTTACTTTTAGGTTTCTTTAAATTGTGTTTTTCTTCATGTGTTTCTACAGTAAATCAGAGTTTCAGTTTCTGGAAGAACTTGAGGCAGAAACATTCAAATGAGTTTCAGTTCATTCTGATGAAGGAGGTTTTTGTACGACGACTTTTCACTGTGTGAACACATTCTGACTGTTGATCTCATGATAACTCTGACAGTAATAAACTCCTGAATCTTCAGCCTGGACTCCACTGATGGTCAGAGTGAAGTCAATTCCATTTCCTGTTCCACTTCCACTGAATCTGGAGGAGATTCCTGAAAATCTGTATGATGTTTCATAGATCAGAAGTTTAGGAGCTTCTCCAGATTTCTGATGGTACCATGCAAGATAGTATTGTGAACCAGACCAGAGAGTTACTTTCTGACTGGCCTTACAGTCAATAGAGACGGTTTGACCGAGCTGCACTGATTTAGCTGCTGGCTGAGTCACAACAACATTTTGTCCAACAGAACCTGCAGAGAGAGAAGAACCACAAAGAACATGAGATGCTGAGGAGAAACTCAGCTGCACTCCAGATGATTCTCACATGACACAAACATGATCTTCCTCACCCTGAATGAAGCAGAGGAGAGTCCAGATGAGGACGCAGATCAAAGTCATGCTTTTAGTGATGAGGAGGAGGATTTCTGTGTCTTCTGCTGTGATGAAGGACAGCTGTCAGTCATCCAGTCTTCAACTCTCAGGACTATAAAGTCTCCCAGAGCACTGGAGCATGGAGCTGCTGATGCAAAGTGTTTCTATGGAAATGCAACCACTGACTCCAACAGGAACATGGATCTCTGTCCTCAGGATTCTCACACATGGATCCAGCACAGATTCCACATGGAATTACAAAATATTGGATTTACTTTCATTCAGAAACATTTTACCACAGATAATGTACATTTTTAATTATGGAGCAAAAACAATTTAATGAAAATTCATGAAATTAATTTAAAAGAGCTTCTATTTTTTATAACATCATTTCTGTCAGTAGTTTTCCAGTCTGACTCTGTAGAGTTTGTTGTGTTCAAAGTCAGAGAGCGTGTCTCTCTGCAGTCAGAGGTTTTTGTACGACGACTCAGTTAGTTTGTATCACTGTGGTACACGTTTGGTGGAGGAACCAGACTGGATTTTGGAAGTAAGTTTCTAAATATATTTATATATACATTTGAGTTAAGTTTTTATTAGTCTTGGAGAAATTGATAAATGAAAGTGTTAATTTCTAGAAAAACTCAAATATTATTTTGAAATTTTGACCTTTTTTAACGTTTGAGCTACTATAGTCTGTTTCAAGTTTTACTTAATAATTGAATTTGAGCATTTTATTTAGAAAATAAATATTTATTTTAATGTAAAATAATTTTACAGCTACTTTGTCTCTAAAGTGTGTTTAAACAGTAAAAGAAATACTTTCTTTACCAAATGAAATGTTCAATTTAGTATTTTAACAAAATCATTTAAATATTTCTAATAGTTCACTTTAATGTAAAATCTGCATAATCTCTTTTGGGGTCACAGGTGGACAAACCTCTTCTCAGACACTCTTGGTTCTAAAATAACATTGATCTATTTTGAAGATGTTTCTTTGACATTAGTTGATGTTTTTGACTGATCTAATGATCTGAAAGAAGCCAAATGTTTTGATTGTGTTTGTTGAAATGTTGATGAAATCAGTGAAGAAAGATGAAAATGATGGATGTTCTTGTTTGAAGTGTCATTTGTTCCAAAGAGCGTTTGTCCTCATGAGGACTCTGTGTGCTGATCTGCATGAGAGCTTTCTTAAAGGAAGTGAAACAGTGTGTGAGTGAGTGACTGATGGAGCAGAAACAAACATCTGACAGAAACTTCTTCAAGGAGAACATCAACGTTCACACAGTCAAGGAGTTGGATTGACAGCTGCCTGTGTGCTTCCTGTCCTCTAAGCTGATTGGTGTCTCCTAGGTGATGTCCGTCCCACCCTGACAGTGCTGTCCCCCTCCATGGATCAGGGGAAGGCCACACTCCTGTGTCTGGCCAACAATGGCTTCCCTTCAGGCTGGACTCTGTCCTGGAAGGTGAACGGCAGCAGCAGCAGCAGCAGCAGCAGCAGCAGCAGCAGCAGCAGCAGCAGCAGCAGCAGCAGCAGCAGCAGCAGCAGCAGCAGCAGCAGCCCCGGGGTGCTGCAGAAGGACGGCCTCTACAGCTGGAGCAGCACCCTGAGGCTCTCTGCAGACCAGTGGGAGAAGGTGGACTCTGTGACCTGTGAGGCCACCCAGGACTCCCAGACTCCAGTCTCAGAGACTCTGAGGACAAACACCTGTTCCTAGTCACCACCTCAATGACTTGTTTTTGCTTTTACTAAATTTTCTGCTCAATTTTATTGTCTTTTCTAAATCTTCTCCTTTAGTGTTCCATAAAATTGTTGATTTTTGTTACTTTCTGCAAAATAAAAATGACTCTTTTAAGTTGTTTCATTTGTTATTTCCAACTCTCAAACACACATTTCTACATTTTCATTATTTAATTAGTTCAAGATAATTTAAGACCAAAACTTCATCCACCATGAATCTACTAAACCCACTAACTTCCTTTAGCATTGATGGAGTTCATCCTGTTACTGTCAGATGAAGGTTTGTGACATTCTAGACAGTTTACCAGTTCATCATAGAACTACACAAAGACACACAACAACACACACTTAAGGGGATATTTAGACTCAATAAATAACTTGTAAAATATAATTTTTCATTTAGACTCAGTATGTGGAGAAAAACCAACATTTATTTATTTAATTATTTAACCTTAAATCAAAACCTGAAGCTTGTTTCCTAAATTCAGTCTGAAGACGATGAACATGCCGGTGAAAGACATCACTAGAACACCAGACAAAGTGACTGTTGGTTCTTTGAAGAAGAGAACGGAGATATGAGAGGACCAAACCAAGCAGCGTCTTCTAGACCAGAGTCATTCTGGTGATCTGAGAGGACCACTCAGCTCCAGCATGCAGTTCACAGTGATGAGTGAGACCACTACAAGCAGTCATGAAGCTCAAGGTTCAACATCCAGTATTCATGGTTGAAGACAGCTGGACGAGGCTTTCATTTACAGAACATCTCCAGAATCAATCACAGGTAAAAATGGAGCTACTACCAGAAATTTTAGAGTTCTGAGTGAGAAACTGAATTTAGTTCTAAAATAAAACCCAAACTTCACTTTTAGTTTATGTAGTAAATTAGGAACATGCATCTTAGAATTGATGTTTAAAACAGATTTTAGTGATCTAACATTTAAAGCAGACTATAAAAACTCAAAGCTTGTGCGATTGATTTAGAGAAGCAGTAAATGACAGTGTCATCAGCATAAAGATGAAATGAATCATTTGGACACAAGTTGGTAATATATATAGAGAGAACTGGGACATAGAACAGCACCCTGTGGCACACCGTTCTTTATCTCCTGAGCAAGAAAAATGGAGCTGGAGATTTTTTTATAGACTGTAATCTGTTTGACAGAAAATCACAAATAAAGTTTGATCAGAGATTCCAATATTGATCAGCATTTTCACCAGCAGAGTGTGATCCACTGTGTGAAATGCTTTATGTCAATAAAGAGTGTAACACAGTATTTATTACAGTCAAGCTGCTGGATGACTTCATTTAAAACTTTCATGGTTACTGTAACAGTACTATGTTGTTTACTAAAACCAGACTGAAAATCAGACAAAATATTGTTTGATTCTAGAAACTCCTTCATTTGTTCACTAATCAACTTTTAAGACATTTTTTCCTTCCTGGTAGATTTGATGATGTTAGAAAATCTGAGAATTTAAGAGAAAATCTAAAGTTTACCAATTAAAAGTGTGTTATTACAGTAATAAAAGTCTGTTTTATTTAGGAGAAAACATGAATATTGTTGAAAAACAAATAGACTGTTCTAACTTCTAAATAAAGGATGAAACTTGATAAAGATGTAATTTTCTTGAGCTACATTATTGTCTTAACACTTTTGAACCAAACTTCAGTCTTTAGCTTCAGTGCAGCTGTTCATTCAGATCAGTTCCTCTTTAACTGAAAGAGGTTTTTGTACGACGTTGTTTCACTGTGTGATCGGAGTGCTGTAACTCTGCTGACAGTAATAAACTCCTGAATCTTCAGCCTGAACTCCACTGATGGTCAGAGTGAAATCACTGTAAGATCCACTTCCAGTAAAACGATCAGAAACTCCAGACTGACGAGTTGTTGCTCTATAAATCAGGAGTTTAGGAGCTTCTCCAGATTTCTGAAGGTACCAGTTGAGATAGTTATAGCTACCGTAAACACTTGAACTGGTTCTACATCTAATGGAGACAGTTTGTCCTGGAACAACAGACTGAGATCCAGGAGTCTGAGTCAAAGAGATTTCACCTGATGAACCTGGAAAAAAGGAAAAACAAGATTTGTTGAGATAAAACCAGATTTAAAACAGTAAAAATATAGTTTGTAGTAAAGATTGTCCTGATTGTGATGAAGTTTGTTTGCTGATGAATCCAGGTTTCCAGCAGAGAGTCTCACCCTGAACAAGGAGCTCCAGGACAGCCAGCAGCAGAGTCAGTGACATCCTCATTGTGCTGCAGGTGTGTCAGTGTCTCTGAAAGGTCTGGACAGCCACTGATCAACACTGAGCTCTTAACTGCTGGAAGCAGAGAGGCAGCACACATATGCAAACACACTGAGTCAGTCATCTGCAGCTGTTCTCAGCAGCTCGGGATCTTCACCTTGGAATCTTCAGTCCAACAACTCTGGAATCTAGACTCTACAGTCACTTTATCAGATTACATTTAGGTTTAGACTCCTGAGTAAAGGAGATAATGTTAATATGAAAGAAAGATAATAAATTGTTTTCAAGGTTATTTTCAATGTATTTGGTAATAACTTGTAGTCATAACTGAGATTATAATCATGTCTCAACAATATTGTTTGTTTTCTGCATAAAACTCAGATCTGTACATGTATCTACAAATGTTTCCATTGACTGGTGGATAGACCAAAAGTCAAATCCAGTATTTCTTCAAAACTGTGGGACACATAGTTTTCCAAAATATTTAATCATTTTATTGGAGCCCAAATTTGAATGTTTGTTTTTTTCTAATGGCAGACAGATGGACCAATAGTCAAGCCCCAAATAGTTTCAGAATGTACCATTCTGTTTAATTGACTTTTTAAGTATCGGCTGTTGGGCGGCAAATGTCAAAATTCGCCTCGATGAAATGACATCCATCCATCCATCCATCCATCCATCCATCCATCCATCTTCTTCCGTTCATCCAGGACCAGATCACGGGGGCAGCAGTCTAAGCAAAGATGCCCAGACTTCCCTCTCCCGGTCACTTCCTCCAGCTCCTCTGGGGGGACCTAGAGGCGTTCCCAGGACAACCGAGAGACATAGTCTCTACAGAGACCTGTCCTGGGTCTTCCTCGGGGCCTCCACCCAGTGGGACATTTCCAGAACACTTCTCCTGGGAGGCGTCCAGGAGGCATCTGGACCAGATATCCGAACCACCTCAACTGGCTCCTCTCGATGTGGAGGAGAAGCGGCTCGACTCCGAGCTCTCTCCGGGTGACCGAGCTTCTATCTCTAAGGGAGCGCCCAGCCACCCTCTGGAGGAACCTCATTTAAGGCGCTTGTAGTCAGGATCTAGTTCTTTCGGTCACGACCCAGAGCTCATGACCATAGGTGAGTACTGGAACAAAGATCGACCGGTAAATCGTGAGCTTTGTTTCTAACTCCGCCCTCTCTTCAGTACAACAGACCGGTGCAGCCAAAAATACCTCCTCGCCTCGCGAAAGTAGGCCCCCGCTTTCACCGTCACTTCCTGAAACGGCTATCGCCATTTTGCAAACAATCACCAGCGATTGGTCCGAGTCTCTGTGAGTCATAGCTGAGTCATGGAATCTATAGGAAGTACCTTCACCCAATCTGAAGTGAGTTTATTGTGAGTCTCCGCCTCTTTCCACGCCTCTACCATGAGACAGCGAGATTTAAACAGCTTCCACTTTAATAACGGCGGCTCGAGAGAATTGTACAAGTCATTGTTCAAGTCTTTGAGGGAGAACCATTCCAACATTTGATTCTGCTGTTAACCTTTCTTGCTTCCTCGTCCTGACCGTGGTCGGGGGGAGCAGGGGAGCCGCTACAGCTCCTCGGACGAACGTCCTCGTGGTTAAACCCGCGGTTTAACCGCGGTTTGGTTCTGCAGGCAGATACTCTCACTGTCTGGCTGGAGGCTGGAATCCACCATTTGTTTTACAGCTCATTGCTTTACTCCAACTTTCCCCGAACGCCCGCTCCTTTTCTTTCCGCTCTCATCCTCTCTCTCTGTCGCACACATGCGCGCGTGCACGTACAATCACACTTGCGCCGCCCTGTCCCTTTCTCTCGCCGTAGCTTTCCCGCAACACTGCAAATGTTGTATTGACTTACATATTTTCTTTTTTGTCGAGCTAAATGATGTGTCGCCACACATATTCTGGAAACATAAACATTCTCAGTTATAATCATCTATTTCCATATTGAAACCAGTGACTGTTAACGCTGGTCTTTCTGAACGCACGTCCGCGTTAACTTTAGACTTCTTTTGTTTGCAAAGCGAGCGTGTTTTTTACACCCGGTTTTACCGCGTTGAGCCTCGAAATCTATTTCTGCAGAGTAAAAGATGGCGACAGCATGCGCCTTTTGTTGTTTTACGCCCCATTTACACTGGACGCGAAAGCGCTGCGAAGCGAAACGGAGTCCGCTTCCATTCGGTGCCCTTATTGTCCTATGGCGTCGTTCACACAAGTCGCGGAGCGGCGCGGAGCGGCGCGGAGGGTCCGCGCGGTGCAGCGGATAGTTTCCGCGTCTGACCTATTTTGTGCGCGAGCCGCGAGCGTTCCGCGTCAATTCTGGCCGGAAGTTGCGTCAAGATACATGAGAAAATCCGGTTTCTTTTCAAAGTATAACCAGTTTTTCACAATAAAATGCCGTGATTGACAAATGTGATCATGTTTTTGTATCTAAACAGGCGATAGACACGGATATAAACATACAATCACATCACAAACGTGCACGCGCGAGCACAGAGACACACAAAACAGACAGACACGCAGATCAACGTGGATAGACTCCTGTGCGGGGTGAGGAGTTTCGGGAGTTAATAAAACGAAAACAGAGAGCAGCTCATCTTAGCAGAAACAGGGGGTAATATTTATAAAACACACACAACACAGACAGACACGAGCGCGCACAGATCAACGCAGTGAGCAGACTCCGGAGCAAGTGGGCGGGGCTGCGGGATTTTGGGAGAGAAAAAAGAGAGGCGGAGAGCTGCTCCTCTTAGCAGAAATATGGGTTAATAATTGTAGTTTATTAATTTACCCACACACAGACACCTGCGAGCGCGTGCGCACAGACACACACAAAACAGAGATGCACACGCGTGCGCACACAGATCAGTACAGTGGGCCGACAGAGCAGTTTTTCAGCAGGAACATGGGTTAATGTCTTTAGGCTATGAAATTATCAACCATGATGGAAAAAACAAAAAAAGCTCTAGCAGAAGCGTCTGTGGACCGCCGCGGAAAAATGCTCGTCTGGTGTGAACAACAGAGCGGAGCGGAAGCGGCGGGGACTCCGCTTCGCGTCGCTTCCGCGTCCAGTGTGACCCCGGCGTTAAACTGCTGCATTCCATTGAGGAAAACAATAGAAGGACAATGATTGGAACATTGTTGAATTGTAAAGTAGGTGTTAAAAGGTCTTCACGGACCGCAGTGATGAAGTCTGCTCCCATTGGCTACTCGTCATCTGTCAGTCAAACCCCCCAGACGTTCGACGTCAGACCTACAAACGCTTATTGAGCCATCTGATTGGTCAATTTATAACTCAAATAACTTGTGATAATGGAAAAAAATCTTTAAAAAAAATTAGGATTAGAAAAAAGAAGTTAAGCAGAAAGCACCAGAGCAAGAATGATTATTCTGACATTTAAAATGACTGAGAAATACCTGTCTGTTTCTCAATTTAAGACAATGGGACTTTTTGCAACCCAGTGGTACTTCCTATATGGAACACGGAAGTAGGGGGGCATGCTCAGTCCAGTTCTCCCTTATACAGTCAATGCTTAAAGCAGAGAAGATTTTCTGCATTTCTCAAATATTTGAAACTGAGTGTAAAATGTCAGGTGATGGCAGAGGACTTTCTGGATTGGTCACCAGTTCATCACAGGGCAACACAACCACACACACTTCTATGGACAACAGATGTATGATGTTCTGGACTGTGGAAGAAAGATGTTTCTGAACGGAGAACAAGTTATTAAAACTTGGTGATACGTTTGTGTTGATTAACTTTTACATATTTGACTTTTCATGAGCAAATCTAATAGATTCTTAAAAGTTTGTGTTATGATGGGGTTATTATCAATGGAGCAACTTTTAAAGATGAATGTTTTAAACTGTAAAAAGAAGTTTGTATTATTGAGTGTTACTATATGTGTTTTCTCCAGCAGAAGATGTTAAATATTTCCTCTATAATTTATTTGTATGGATTTATGAGACATAAGGAGGTGTGGTGTTTTTATTTCTAACTGTAGTATTAAAATTGTGTTTTTTCTTCATGTGTTTCTACAGTAAATCAGAGTTTCAGTCTCTGGAAGAACTTGAGGCAGAAACATTCAAATGAGTTTCAGTTCATTCTGATGAAGGAGGTTTTTGTACGACGACTTTTCACTGTGTGAACACAGGACCACTATGTAAACTCTGACAGTAATAAACTCCTGAATCTTCAGCCTGGAATCCACTGATGGTCAGAGTGAAGTCAATTCCATTTCCTGTTCCACTGAATCTGGAGGAGATTCCTGAAAATCTCTCTGATGTTAATTTGATCAGAGCTTTAGGAGCTTCTCCAGATTTCTGATGGTACCAGGCAAGATAGTATTTTAAACCAGAATAGTGAGCTACTTCCTGACTGGCCTTACAGTCAATAGAGACGGTTTGACCGAGCTGCACTGATTTAGCTGCTGGCTGAGTCACAACAACATTTTGTCCAACAGAACCTGCAGAGAGAGAAGAACCACAAAGAACATGAGATGCTGAGGAGAAACTCAGCTGCACTCCAGATGATTCTCACATGACACAAACATGATCTTCCTCACCCTGAATGAAGCAGAGGAGAGTCCAGATGAGGACGCAGATCAAAGTCATGCTTTTAGTGATGAGGAGGAGGATTTCTGTGTCTTCTGCTGTGATGAAGGACAGCTGTCAGTCATCCAGTCTTCAACTCTCAGGACTATAAAGTCTCCCAGAGCACTGGAGCATGGAGCTGCTGATGCAAAGTGTTTCTATGGAAATGCAACCACTGACTCCAACAGGAACATGGATCTCTGTCCTCAGGATTCTCACACATGGATCCAGCACAGATTCCACATGGGATTCCAAAATATTGGACTTTAATTTTAGTCAGAAACATGTTTTATTACTATTATGAAAAACAACATTTTCATCTGCAAACAAAAACTTTAATAAACACTTAGCAGAAAAAAGACACTATTTTCTGTCAGTAGTTTTCCCGTCTGACTCTGTAGAGTTTGTTGTGTTCAAAGTCAGAGAGCGTGTCTCTCTGCAGTCAGAGGTTTTTGTACGACGACTCAGTTAGTTTGTATCACTGTGGTACACGTTTGGTGGAGGAACCAGACTGGAGGTTGATTGTAAGTAATTATTTTCATCCATGTTTTTCATGTAAACTGGTTTCTTTTAAACACTACAAACTAACATCTGTCTAATTGTGTGATTTTCTTTTTTAAATGTATTTTATATAACACAGAAAACTTATCGTAATGCAGATAAATGCAATTCCATTTGAAACATAATTTGTTCGTAATCTGTAAAGGTAAATTTATAGTTTTCCAACATCTTTATAAATTATTTTTATTCAGTCATAAGATGTGAATCAATACTTTCTTTTATTTCTTTTAAGTGTTCAGAGCAAAAAATTGTTTTCACAAAGTCTTAAAGTTCTGTTAATTCAGGATAATTATTGATATTTTTACATAATATAATGTCATTTTGTTAATAAAAATGTAATGTAGTCTATTTTTTTAAGGGGAAGTTTTCAAATATAGCTATTAGCTGGTTGATTTTAACATTTCCAAGTGTTCTTAGATAAAAATTGTGAAAGAAATACGAAAAAATAATAAGTTGTATTTCAATTAAAATCAAAAGTAAAATGATCAAAATGTTGCTTTAATTCTTACTTAACGTCAGAATGTTTGAACTTTGTTTAGAATTTTAATTCTTTTTAAATAATTGAAAAACATAAATGTTGTTTGTTACTCAAAAAAAAAAGGAATTTAAAATAAATGTTTATTTTTCTGGGGTTATTAAAAGTTAAGTGAAGTAAGTTTATATCTTTAAGATGTTTTTCTCATTCCACATTAATACTGAAACCTGTCTGTTGCTTTGGTTCATCAGTGAAGCTGATCTGTTGCCATGGTTACAGAACCTAAAGAAGGAAGTGAAAGATTGAAAAAAGTGTTGAACTAAGTGCAGAAATAAAGCATCAGTTTGCTGCAGGAAGAGTTTCTGTTCTCTGTGGAGGATTTCTCCTGAACTTGTTTGTGTGTCTCCTCATGCAGTGGGTCATGTTCCCCCACCCTGACAGTGCTGTCCCCCTCCATGGATCAGGGGAAGGCCACACTCCTGTGTCTGGCCAACAATGGCTTCCCTTCAGGCTGGACTCTGTCCTGGAAGGTGAACGGCAGCAGCAGCAGCAGCAGCAGCAGCAGCAGCAGCCCCGGGGTGCTGCAGAAGGACGGCCTCTACAGCTGGAGCAGCACCCTGAGGCTCTCTGCAGACCAGTGGGAGAAGGTGGACTCTGTGACCTGTGAGGCCACCCAGGACTCCCAGACTCCAGTCTCAGAGACTCTGAGGACAAACACCTGTTCCTAGTCACCACCTCAATGACTTGTTTTTGCTTTTACTAAATTTTCTGATCAATTTAATTGTCTTTTCTAAATCTTCTCCTTTTGTGTTCCATAAAATTGTTGATTTTTGTTACTTTCTGCAAAATAAAAATGACTCTTTTAAGTTGTTTCATTTGTTATTTCCAACTCTCAAACATAGATTTCTACATTTTCATTATTTAATTAGTTAAAGATAATTTAAGACCAAAACTTCATCCACCATGAATCTACTAAACCCACTAACTTCCTTTAGCATTGATGGAGTTCATCCTGTTACTGTCAGATGAAGGTTTGTGACATTCTAGACAGTTTACCAGTTCATCATAGAACTACACAAAGACACACAACAACACACACTTAAGGGGATATTTAGACTCAATAATTAACCGGTAAAATATTAGACCGATAGTCTAACGCCCCATTTACACTGGACGCGGAAGCGCCGCGAAGCGCCGCGGAACGGTGTCTGCTTCCATTCGGCGCCTTTGTTATCCTATGGCGTCGTTCACACAAGGCGCGGAGCGGCGCGGAGCGGCGCGGAGCGGCGCGGAGCGGCGCGGATGGCCCGCGCGGTGCAGCGGATCGTTTTGGCGTCTGACCTATTTTGTGCGCGAGCCGCGAGCGTTCCGCGTCAATTCTGGCAGGAAGTTGCATCAATTTACATTAGAAAATCCGGTTTCTTTTCAAAGTATAACCAGTTTTTCACAATAAAACGCCGCGATTGACAAATGTGATCATGTTTTTGTGTCTAAACAGACGGTAAACATGGATATAATCATACAATCACAACAAGCACGCAAACACGTGAAAGCGCGAGCACAGAGACACACAAAACACACGACAGACACGCACACTTTTTTTTTTTTTTTTTTTGAACAGACATGCACACACAGATCAACGTGGGCAGACTCCGGTGCGGGGTGAAGGGTTTCGGGAGTTATAAAAAAAACTACAACAGAGGCAGAGAGCAGCTCATCTCAGCAGAAACAGGGGGTAATATTTATAAAATACACACAACACAGACAGACACGAGCGCACATAGATCAACGTAGTTAGCAGACTCCGGAGCGGGGCTGGTGGTTTTTGGGAGAGAAAAAGAGATGTAGAGAGCTGCTCCTCTTAGCAGAAACATGGGTTAATAATTAATAATAATTATTAATAATTAATTAATAGTTTATTAATTTACGTACACCCCCAACACACACCTGCGACAGACGCACACGCGCGCGCACACAGATCAATACAGTTGGCCGACAGAGCGGGTGGGCGGGGTTTTAAAACAACAGCAGAGAGCAGTTCTTCTTAGCAGAAACATGGGTTAATGTCTTTAGGTTATGAAATTATCACCCATGATGGCAAAAACAAAAAAAGCTCTAGTAAAAGCTCCTATGGACCGCCGCAGAAAAATAGGCATCTGGTGTGAACTAAAGAGCGAAGCGGAAGCGGCGCGGACTCCGCTTTGCGGCGCTCCCGCGTCCAGTGTGACCCCGGTGTTAGGCACACCTGTGCACTCATCATGATGTCAGATCAGCATGTTGATGTGGCACACCTGTGAGGTGGGATAGATTATCTCAGTAAAGCAGAAGTGCTCACTATCACAGATTTAGACAGATTTGTGAACAATGTTTGAGAGAAATGGTAATATTGTGGATCTGGAATGAATTTTAGATCTTTAAGTCAATCTCATGAAAAATGCGACCAAAATAATTGTTGCATTTATATTTTGGTTTGAGTGTGTGTGTGTATGTATGTATATATATATATATATATATATATGTGTACTGATATGTAATTTTATGAGTCTATGTTAGTACACTGCTCACAAAAATTAAAGGAGTACTTTAAAAAACACATTAGATATTAAATCAATCTTTATTTATATAGGACTTTTCATATAAAAAAAAACACAAAGTGCTACATCAGAACTCAATATGAAATTGGATATCTATACAAATAACGACAAGGTAGTGTCTTAAGAACAAAAGGATGCCAAGACTTTTAATTGAAGTAAAAGTTTTCAGTCTACAGAGGCTCAATTGTGTAGACACCATCAAATCAGAGTGAAATGAAGATGTGACAGGCTAGTCCATTTTCTCCTAAACTTCATTTCTGCAACTCTAAATGCTTTTCAGTATCTTGTGTGCCCCCCACGAGCTTGTATGCATGCTTGACGTTGCTGCCTGTTCCTAATGAGATGACGAATGGTGTCTTGTGGCATTTCCTCCCAGATCTGTGTGAGGGGCAACCTGGTGGCGCCTAATGGACCCAAACATAATGTCCCAGAGATGTTCAGATGTTCTATTGGGTTTAAGTCAGGGGATGGTGAAGACCATTCAATTGTTTCAATTCCTTCATCCTCCAGGTACTGCCTGCAGACTCTTGCCACGTGAGGCCGGGCATTGTGGTGCATTAGGAGGAAACCAGGACCTACTGCACCAGCGTAGGGTCTGACAATGGGTTGAAGGATTTCATCTGGATACCTTATGGCAGTCAGAGCACCATTTCCTAGTCAGTAGAGGTCTGTGCGTCCCTCCATGGATATGACCATCACTGACCCACCACCAAACCTGTCATGTTGAACCACGTTGCAGGCAGCAGAACGTTCTCCTGGTCTTCTCCAGACTCTTTCACGTCTATCACAGGTGCTCAGGGTGAACCTGCTCTGGTCTGTGAAAAGTACAGGGCGCCAGTGGAGGACTTGTCAATTGTGGTGTTCTTGAGCAAATGCCAGTGGAGCTCCACGGTGCTGGGCAGTGAGCACAGGGCCCACTACAGGACGTGGGGTCCTCAGGCCACCTTCATGAAGTCTGTTCCTGATTGTTTGGGTAGAGACATTCACACCAGTGGCCCTCTGGAGGTCATTCTGTAGGGCACGAGCAGTGCTCAGCCTGTTCCTCCTTGCACAAAAGAGCAGGTATGGGTCCTGCTGAGGGGTTGAGAACCTTCTACGGCCCGGTCCAGCTCTCCCAGAATAACCAGCAGTCTCCTGAAATCTCCTCCATGTTCTGGAGATTGTGCTGGGAGACACATTAAACCTTCTTGATGTTCCATCCTGGAGAAGTTGGACAACCTGTGCAACTTCTGTGGGGTTAAGGAATCTCCTCATACTGCCAGTAGAGAGAATTACACAAGACAAAATCAGCACGAATGGAAAACCAGCCAAAAAAGATCAAGAGGGAGAAAATTGAAATGACCTCCACATGGAACACCAGTCCTGTTTGGAGGGTTTTCTAATTGTTGCCACTGAAGTGCACCTGTTGTTAATTCATGAACACCAATACAGATTAAATTGATGAACGAGACCCTCAGCATCTTTAACAACAAGAAAATGTGTTGTGTATTGAGATGGAAAATATACATTTCATACTTCGTTCTTTGACCTTTTCACTACATTCTAGATCTTTGACATTTAATAAGCTACAAGACTTGTTTGTTCCTTGTCTGAATGTTGTGATTTTGGTGTCTAGAACATCTTGATTTCATTAGAACATTTTGTCATTGCAAGATGACAAAATATTTTTTCTTTCAAATAAAGCTAATGTGGTTAGAAAACATATTTTTGAGTTTAGATTTATGTATTTGTTTATTTGAATTTGGTTCTTAAAGTTGTACTTGAAGATCCCTAATATGACCAGGAGATGAAGGTGAAAAGTGTTTGTTCAAAGAGTTCATTGTTGATGAGAAGTCACAGAAAATAGAAATAAGTCAGAAACATAGTTGGAATTAATGTTTATATGAAGTGAAAGGAGAAGTTTTTCATTCATTGTCATATTATGGTCTTTAACAGTTGTGTTACTTTTTCTTTCAGAGCAGCTGTTCATTCAGATCAGTTCCTCTTTAACTGAAAGAGGTTTTTGTATGACGTTGTTTCACTGTGTGAACGGAAAGCTGTGACCTGCCTGAAGACAGTAATAAACTCCTGAATCTTCAGCCTGAACTCCACTGATGGTCAGAGTGAAATCAATGCCAGATCCACTTCCAGTAAAACGATCAGAAACTCCAGACTGACGAGTTGTAGCATAATAAATCAGGAGTTTAGGAGATTCTCCAGATTTCTGAAGGTACCAGTGGAGATAGCTGCTAATACTTGAACTGGCTCGACATGTAATAGAGACAGTTTGTCCTGGAACAACAGACTGAGATCCAGGAGTCTGAGTCAAAGAGATTTCACCTGATGAACCTGGAAGAAAGGAAACAAACGGAAAAATTGACAGAGATGTAGATTAAATACATAGAACAATTAAAATATTAAACTTGTTGATGGTTTGTATTAACGATTGTCTTGATTGTGATGAAGTTTGTTTGCTGATGAATCCAGGTTTCCAGCAGAGAGTCTCACCCTGAACAAGGAGCTCCAGGACAGCCAGCAGCAGAGTCAGTGACATCCTCATTGTGCTGCAGGTGTGTCAGTGTCTCTGAAAGGTCTGGACAGCCACTGATCAACACTGAGCTCTTAACTGCTGGAAGCAGAGAGGCAGCACACATATGCAAACACACTGAGTCAGTCATCTGCAGCTGTTCTCAGCAGCTCGGGATCTTCACCTTGGAATCTTTAGTCCAACAACTCTGGAATCTAGACTCTACAGTCACTTTATAAAGTTACTTTTGTGTTTTGACTCCTGATTGACATCAGAAATGAAACATAATCAAATGTAGTTTGAAGGATATTTTCTATGTATTTGGATAAATATGATTATTTATACTGATCAAAGCACTCAGTAAGCAATGGTCATTGCAATCCAAATGTTCCTGCAATGAAATAGTCCATTTTATTATATCTATATGTTCATGTGTTTGTTCTTCTGTCTGATCAGTATCTTCTTTAGAAAGACACACTTTAAGGAAAGTCTTTCATCATTTTTGGGTGTTTCTTCACAAGATCAAAGGTCATCATCAACATGTAAGATCTCTTCGTTCCAGAGTCCAACCACCAAAGACTTCTCACTGTTAATGATTCACTGTTTAATGCTTTAGTCTTTCAATTCCACTTTATAAATCTCTCTTTATTGAAATATTTTTTGTTGTGTTTTCCAGTCTGACTCTGTAGAGTTTGTTGTGTTCAAAGTCAGAGAGCGTGTCTCTCTGCAGTCAGAGGTTTTTGTACGACGACTCAGTTAGTTTGTATCACTGTGGTACACGTTTGGTGGAGGAACCAGACTGGATTTTGGAAGTAAGTTTAATATTTTAAACACTTTATTAACCAGTGACCAGGTTTTGAATGTTGTTACATAGCCTCTTCTTTAAAAAACACTTTTTGTGATTTCTTTTTAAAATTCTTTCTTCTATAATATGAATGTGCAGTTTGGTGTCTGAAACAAATTATTTAAAATTTACAATATGTGTTTATTCTCTTTTACTATGTTTATATTTTCTGTTATTTGATTTTAAAATCTGTCCAAAAAAATAAAAAAAACAGTTTTAGTTGTAAAGAGAAGTTTAGTTTGTTGTGTTCAAAGTCAGAGAGCGTGTCTCTCTGCAGTCAGAGGTTTTTGTACGACGACTCAGTTAGTTTGTATCACTGTGGTACACGTTTGGTGGAGGAACCAGACTGGATTTTGGAAGTAAGTTTCTAAATATATTTATATATAATGAAGCTAAAAACTGTTTTTATCAGAAAAATGCATAGCTTGAGTTTCTATTTAAATCTTGTTTTTTCGTTTTTCTCTTTAAATCTCAGGTTTAAAATTCAGTTTTAAGTTGTACTTTACAATTAACATGACTTGTGAAAATCAAAAACAATTCAAATTAAGATTATTTCATATGTTTTGAAATTAACAATTTTTGCAAACAAAGCCTCAATTTAGTTTAGTACCATAATAATTTCAAGAAAGATTTTATTTTTATTTCAGCTACTAAATTTGTTTTCAGGTTTTTTCCTAAATTGATTTTGAGGTTGAAATGTATTTTATTGTGAAAATCAGACAAAAATTTGAAACTGAAGATAAATTTAAAACTATTTTTCTCTTTTCAATAATGTTAAAAATGAAGTGTTTTTACTGTTATACCAAAGTAATGCTTCATTTTTATCATTTTAATAAAATAATTTAATAGTTTCTAATGATTAAAAATGTTCTAAACACTGGATAATCCAAATTTGGGTCACAGGTGGACAAACCTCTTCTCAGACACTCTTGGTTCTAAAATAACATTGATCTATTTTGAAGATGTTTCTTTGACATTAGTTGATGTTTTTGACTGATCTAATGATCTGAAAGAAGCCAAATGTTTTGATTGTGTTTGTTGAAATGTTGATGAAATCAGTGAAGAAAGATGAAAATGATGGATGTTCTTGTTTGAAGTGTCATTTGTTCCAAAGAGCGTTTGTCCTCATGAGGACTCTGTGTGCTGATCTGCATGAGAGCTTTCTTAAAGGAAGTGAAACAGTGTGTGAGTGAGTGACTGATGGAGCAGAAACAAACATCTGACAGAAACTTCTTCAAGGAGAACATCAACGTTCACACAGTCAAGGAGTTGGATTGACAGCTGCCTGTGTGCTTCCTGTCCTCTAAGCTGATTGGTGTCTCCTAGGTGATGTCCGTCCCACCCTGACAGTGCTGTCCCCCTCCATGGATCAGGGGAAGGCCACACTCCTGTGTCTGGCCAACAATGGCTTCCCTTCAGGCTGGACTCTGTCCTGGAAGGTGAACGGCAGCAGCAGCAGCAGCAGCAGCAGCAGCAGCAGCAAGCAGCCCCGGGGTGCTGCAGAAGGACGGCCTCTACAGCTGGAGCAGCACCCTGAGGCTCTCTGCAGACCAGTGGGAGAAGGTGGACTCTGTGACCTGTGAGGCCACCCAGGACTCCCAGACTCCAGTCTCAGAGACTCTGAGGACAAACACCTGTTCCTAGTCACCACCTCAATGACTGACTGGATTCTTTCATCTACTCTGACTTTATTTTCTCATCTTTGTGGCATTTATTTTTGATCTTCTAAATTTTTATGTTTCTACATTTCTTTTAAATAAAGTTTTGCTTTTCAATTCAGTGTTGGTCTTTTTCATGGTTCTCATTTTTAACATTTCAAAGCACATTTATTAATCAATAAATTCAGAATATTATCATATTTTCACACTCGGGTCCAGAGTGCAACCAACAAGTCCACGGCAAAGGCCAGACACTTAGTGTATATGAAAAATGCTTTAGCTTTTATTTTCTATAGCAGGCAACAGCCACATTTGAACTCTCAACACAAACACTCAAGCACAGTGAACATGAGCATTTATAAGACATAGCCCCTCCCCTGGGCCAGGTTTTTCCATTTTGGACTTAACGACTGACTTTTGGTCAGGCGCTACAAAAGCCTACCCAAATCAGAGCTCGGGTCCTTTGATCAAGGAAGTATAACTGAAAGGTAAAGAAACAGAAGTCAGTAAAAGAAAAACCATTTAACATGATACATTAACACAAACCACCAAACATAATAAAGGAATTGAAAACTGTGTGTATGTGTGTTTTCCAAATGTCATCAGGGATCTTGCTCAGATGTTTTGTAGTAGAGTGTGTGCACCCACCCAACTAGCATTAGCTTGGTCCCTGAGTGTATGTCATGTATGTGTGAGTTCCTGTGTGGAGTTTCAGATAGGTGAAACTGCCACTAATATAAATCTATTAAAAAAAAGATGCCAGTTCAACACATTCTTGATTCTAACATAAAAACCTCATTTGAATGACTACAAGGATAAAAGTCCAAAAAAAAAAAAACCTTTCATTTTGAAATGTCAAATTTAGAGACTTTCTAAATATTTGTTGTGGAAACAGTTGAAATCATCAATGATTGGATTTTCATGTCTGTAAAGATGATTGTTCTGGATTTGAACTTTCAGTAAAAACTGTTGTGATCCTTCATGTTGAGGGAACATTTGTTGTTTTTGGAGAATTCTCTGAAAATCCTGTTTCTACTGTGTTTTCAGAATAAAAGTTCAGCTGCTTGATTTACTGACTTTAAGGTAGATTTATTCAATCTGTCCAAAATCTAAATTCTATTGCTAAATGACTTATTCTATAGAAAAGAAGTGAAAACGAAATGAAAACTAGAGATTTTTTTTTACATAATTAAGATGATAACAAATACTATCAAAGTTAGACTAGTAACAATTTTATGAACTAAAACTGCATTAACACTTTAACTGAAACTTTCTGTGTTGGAGCAGCTGTTCATTCAGATCAGTTCCTCTTTAGCTGAAAGAGGTTTTTGTACGACGTTGTTTCACTGTGTGAACGGAAAGTTGTCGTCCTGCTGACTGTAATAAACTCCTGAATCTTCAGCCTGAACTCCACTGATGGTCAGAGTGAAATCATAGTCGTATCCACTTCCACTAAAACGATCAGAAACTCCAGACTGACGAGTTGAAACACCCCTTATCAGGAGTTTAGGAGCTTCTCCAGATTTCTGAAGGTACCAGTTGAGGTCATCATCAATGTTTGTATTAGTTCTACATCTAATGGAGACAGTTTGTCCTGGAACAACAGACTGAGATCCAGGAGTCTGAGTCAAAATGGTTTCACCTGATGAACCTGGAAGAAAGAAAAAACACAGAAAAGTTAAGATGAATCCAGATTAATAGAAATATAGTAATAAATAGCAATTCAAATATTAAACGTGTTGATAGTTTGTAGTCAAGAAAATCCTGATTGTGATGAAGTTTGTTTGCTGATGAATCCAGGTTTCCAGCAGAGAGTCTCACCCTGAACAAGGAGCTCCAGGACAGCCAGCAGCAGAGTCAGTGACATCCTCATTGTGCTGCAGGTGTGTCAGTGTCTCTGAAAGGTCTGGACAGCCACTGATCAACACTGAGCTCTTAACTGCTGGAAGCAGAGAGGCAGCACACATATGCAAACACATTGAGTCAGTGTTCAATCTGAGTCAATCTTCACCTTGGAATCTTTAGTCCAACAACTCTGGAATCTAGACTCTACAGTCACTTTATAAAGTTACTTTGTGTTTTGACTCCTGATTGACATCAGAAATTAAACATAATCAAATGTAGTTTGAAGGATCTTTTCTATGTATTTGGATAAATATGATTTTTTATACTGATCAAAGCACTCAGTAAGCAATGGTCATTGCAATCCAAATGTTCCTGCAATGAAATAGTCCATTTTATTATATCCATATGTTCATGTGTTTGTTCTTCTGTCTGATCAGTATCTCCTTTAGGAAAGACACACTTTAAGGAAAGTCTTTCATCATTTTGGGTGTCCACTTCACAATGAATCAAAGGTATCATCAACATGTAAGATGCTCTTCGTTCCAGAGTCCAACCGCCAAAGACTTCTCACTGTTAATGATTCACTGTTTAATGCTTTAGTCTTTCAATTCCACTTTATAAATCTCTCCTTATTGAAATCATTTTTGTTGTGTTTTCCAGTCTGACTCTGTAGAGTTTGTTGTGTTCAAAGTCAGAGAGCGTGTCTCTCTGCAGTCAGAGGTTTTTGTACGACGACTCAGTTAGTTTGTATCACTGTGGTACACGTTTGGTGGAGGAACCAGACTGGATTTTGGAAGTAAGTTTCTAAATATATTTATATATAATGAAGCTAAAAACTGTTTTTATCAGAAAAATTCATAGCATGAGTTTTTATTTAAATCTTGAATTTTCTTTTTTCTCTTTAAATCTCAGGTTTAAAATTCAGTTTTAAGTTGTACTTTACAATTAACATGACTTGTGAAAATCAAAAACGTTTCAAATTAAGATTATTTCATGTTTTGAAATTAATAATTTTGCAATCAAAGCCTCTATTTAGTTTAGTACCATAATACTTTATGGAAAGATTTAATTATTTTTATTTCAGCTAATAAATTTGTTTTCAGGTTTTTTCCTAAATTGATTTTGAGGTTGAAATGTATTTTATTGTGAAAATAAGACTAAAATTTGATACTGAAGATAAATTTAAAACTATTTTTCTCTTTTCAATAATTTTAAAAATTAAGTATTTTACTGTTATGCCAAAGTAACGTTTCATTTTTATCATTTTAATAAAATAATTTAATAGTTTATAATGATTAAAAATGTTCTAAACACTGGATAATCCAAATTTGGGTCACAGGTGGACAAACCTCTTCTCAGACACTCTTGGTTCTAAAATAACATTGATCTATTTTGAAGATGTTTCTTTGACATTAGTTGATGTTTTTGACTGATCTAATGATCTGAAAGAAGCCAAATGTTTTGATTGTGTTTGTTGAAATGTTGATGAAATCAGTGAAGAAAGATGAAAATGATGGATGTTCTTGTTTGAAGTGTCATTTGTTCCAAAGAGCGTTTGTCCTCATGAGGACTCTGTGTGCTGATCTGCATGAGAGCTTTCTTAAAGGAAGTGAAACAGTGTGTGAGTGAGTGACTGATGGAGCAGAAACAAACATCTGACAGAAACTTCTTCAAGGAGAACATCAACGTTCACACAGTCAAGGAGTTGGATTGACAGCTGCCTGTGTGCTTCCTGTCCTCTAAGCTGATTGGTGTCTCCTAGGTGATGTCCGTCCCACCCTGACAGTGCTGTCCCCCTCCATGGATCAGGGGAAGGCCACACTCCTGTGTCTGGCCAACAATGGCTTCCCTTCAGGCTGGACTCTGTCCTGGAAGGTGAACGCAGCAGCAGCAGCAGCAGCAGCAAGCAGCAGCCAGCAGCAGCAGCAGCAGCAGCAGCAGCAGCAGCAGCAGCAGCAGCAGCAGCAGCAGCAGCAGCAGCACCCCGGGGTGCTGCAGAGAGGACGGCCTCTACAGCTGGAGCAGCACCCTGAGGCTCTCTGCAGACCAGGGGAGAAGGTGGACTCTGTAGACCTGTAGGCCACCCAGGACTCCCAGACTCCAGTCTCAGAGACTCTGAGGACAAACACCTGTTCCTAGTCACCACCTCAATGACTGACTGGATTCTTTCTCTCTGCTTTCATCTGACTTTACTTTTCTTCCATTCATTTTGATCTTCTTTCTAAATTTAGTTTTTTCTACTTTTCATTTAAATAAAGTTTTGCTTCTTAACTCAATTTTGGTCTTCTTCATGGTTCTCATTTTTACATTTAAAAGCACTTTTTTAATCAATAAATTCAGAATGTTTTCATATAAATCTATAACAACTAAGGTGCCACTTCAACACATTCTTGATTTTAACATAAAAACCTCATTTGAATGACTGCAAGAATTATTATTATAACCTTTATTTATACAGGTTGGTCGATTGAGAACAACTTCTCATTTACGACGACCTGATTCGGCATCAACAGTAAAAATAGAACATGGTAAAAAGTTACACACAGATTAAAAATATTAACTTCTGGCAGCAATATTTTAAATATTTACAATAAAAGTCAACAGGAGGCACCAAGTTAATAATTAACATAAAAGACCCATTAAAACGATAAAAACAAATTTAAGATAAAAATAAAAATAAATAAAATAAAAATAAAAAGCTAAGCTAATAACACCTGCATTCATCCCTAATCACATCCATTAAAGATGTCTTAAATGCAGCTAATGAGACCAGATTATGCAACTTCAGGGTTTTCTGCAGCTCGTTCCAATCATAGGAGGCAGGAAAAGAGAATGAGGAGCGGCCAAACGTGGTTCTAACTCTGGGTACAGCTATGGTGAGAAAACTGTAAGTACTGGTTGTCATTTTTAGGATGGACTGAAGGTAGTTTGGTGTTTTACCAATCAGAGTCTTGTAAATGAAATGATACCAATGCAGCTGCCTGCGAGAATGGAGTGACGGCCATTTGACAAGGTCATATAAATTGCAGTGATGGGTGTTAAAGGGAGCAGCAGTGACAAAACGAATACATGTGTGATAGAGGACATCCAGTTTATGAAGGAGAGTTTTTCAAGCTGATCTGTAGATGATGTCACCATAATCAAAGATGGGCAGTACTGTCATTTTTACCAGATTATTCTTAGCAGAGTGAGTGAATGAAAAGCCGATTCTTGATTTGACCTTTGCTACTATTGTGTTATTATGAGAATTAAAAGTGAGTGAACTGTCCAGCCATATTCCTAAATATTTATATGAGCTGACAAGTTGTAGCGCTGTGCCATCAAGAGTTGAAATAGTGCCCTCACAAGGTGTCTGAGCTGAATGACGATCGAAGATCATAAATTTAGTTTTGTTAGTATTGATTTGGAGGTGAAGATTGGAGAAGGCCTGTTGTAAATCATTGAAACTATTCTGAAGAGATGATATGGCAGTGTCACGTAGGTGTAAGGGAGGGGGTCCGCTGGGGAGACGACTGGGCACCCAATAATGCAGCAAGCCAGAGACACGTTTCAAAGACTTGGTTTAATAAAACATAAATGTCCATAAAAGTGTTAAAAAAAAAAAAAAATGTAAAAAGCTACAACGATAAAATAGGCGTAAGCTCCAGTCCATAAAACCTCAAGACTAAAAAAAGGAGAAAAGAGTTATTTTTCTTTTTGGACGAAATCACGACGTTCACTCCACTCTTCTAGGTCACAAGGCTCCCTCTCTTCACCTTGTCACCCCACCAGCAAAGAAAAACGTCTAAACAACTAAAGCATGCAAAACAAAGAAACATACGTGTAACAAGCCCCAAAACAAAACCAAATCACACCAAACTCTTTAAAGAAAATACAGTTCAAAAACAAACTAATCAGCTGGTGGGGTCAACTTAGCTTTTAGGAGGTGACGCCGAAGTCCTCCCGCGCCTAAGAGGACAAGAAGCGGCGCGAGGGATGCTTATTAAGAAACCGCAGCAGGTGAAGCTCTTCCGAACATGCAGCGTAGGCAGGTGAGTGTGGCGTCGGCAGGTGATCCCTCTGAGCAGGGCGTCGGCGGCGGTCCCTCTCGTCCTCCGTGCGTCGCAGCGGCAGGCGGCCCTCTCGTCCTCCGCCTTGCGGCGTCTGAGCGCCTCCGCTCCGACTCTCCGTCCCCTTCCACCCCCTTTTTCTTCCCTCTCCTGTGAAGGCCTTTGGTCACAAATAAAAACCCTCTCAATACAGCAGCCACGCCTCCCCACAGGTGTACTCAATTTACCCCTACATTCACATCCTGTGACAGCAGTCTCTAATGAGGGGCTTGATGTATACAAAATAGTGTCATCAGCGTACAGATGAATGAGGGAATTTCCAGCAGCATTTGCAATTTCATTTATATAGATTTTGAACAAAGTTGGTCCCAAGATGGATCCCTGAGGGACCCCAATGGTTACCGGGAGTGGAGAAGATTGGTAGCCAGCTGTACGCACAAACTGTGTACGGTCAGTGATGTAGCTTCTGAACAAACGCAATCCTTTGAGAGACCTATGTGATGGAGCCGGGTAAGAAGCACCGAGTGGTCGACAGAATCAAAGGCTTTAGCCAAATCGACAAACACAGCTGTACAATACTCTCTCTTATCAATGGCACAAATTAAATCATTCAGCACTTTTAGAGTTGCTGAGATACAGCTGTGTCCACGTCGGAAACCGGACTGCATGGGGGTCAGAGTGTTGTGAGTTTCAAGATGATTAGTAAGTTGTTTGTTAATCAGTTTTTCAAAGACCTTGGATAAACATGGTAAGATAAAGACAGGTCTATAACAATTTAAGTCTGACGAATCACCTCCTTTAAAGAGTGGGATGATAGCAGCTGATTTCCAATCAAGAGGAAATTCACGTTTGCAAAGAAAGGGGATCTGGTTTTGGGACCACAGGATTTCCTCTCTGCTCTTTGCAGATGATGTTGTTCTGTTGGCTCCATCAGGCCAGGACCTCCAGCATGCATTGGAGCGGTTTGCAGCCGAGTGTGAAGCGGCTGGGATGAGGGTCAGTACCGCTAAATCTGAGGCCATGATCCTCGACCGGAGAAAGGTAGTTTGCCCTCTGTCGGTGGGTGGAGTGCTCCTGCCTCAGGTGGAGGAGTTTAAATATCTTGGGGCCTTGTTCACGAGTGAGGGAAGATCGGAGCGGCGTCCGCCATTTTGCAGTCGCTGTACCGGTCCGTTGTGGTGAAAAGAGAGCTGAGCCAGAAAGCAAAGCTCTCGATTTACCGGTCGATCTTCGTTCCAGTACTCACCTATGGTCATGAGCTCTGGGTCGTGACCGAAAGAACGAGATCCCAACTACAAGCGGCTGAAATGAGTTTTCTCCGGAGGGTGGCTGGGCGCTCCCTTAGAGATAGGGGGAGGAGCTCAGAGTAGAGCCGCTTCTCCTCCGCATCGAGAGGAGCCAGTTGAGGTGGCTTGGGCATCTGATCCGGATGCCTCCTGGACGCCTCCCTGGAGAGGTGTTCCGGGCATGTCCCACTGGGCGGAGGCCCCGGGGAAGACCCAGGACACGCTGGAGAGACTATGTCTCTCGGCTGGCCTGGGAACGCCTCGGGGTCCCCCCAGAGGAGCTGGAGGAAGTGGCCGGGGAGAGGGAAGTCTGGGCATCTTTGCTTAGACTGCTGCCCCCGCGACCCGGTCCCGGATGAAGCGGAAGATGGATGGATGGATGGATGGATAGTATTGATTTGGAGGTGAAGATTGGAGAAGGCCTGTTGTAAATCATTGAAACTATTCTGAAGAGATAATATGGCAGTCTCTAATGAGGGGCTTGATGTATACAAAATAGTGTCATCAGCGTACAGATGAATGAGGGAATTTCCAGCAGCATTTGCAATTTCATTTATATAGATTTTGAACAAAGTTGGTCCCAAGATGGATCCCTGAGGGACCCCCATGGTTACTGGGAGTGGAGAAGATTGGTAGCCAGCTGTACGCACAAACTGTGTACAGTCAGTGATGTAGCTTCTGAACAAACGCAATCCTTTGAGAGACCTATGTGATGGAGCCGGGTAAGAAGCACCGAGTGGTCGACAGAATCAAAGGCTTTAGCCAAATCGACAAACACAGCTGTACAATACTCTCTCTTATCAATGGCACAAATTAAATCATTCAGCACTTTTAGAGTTGCTGAGATACAGCTGTGTCCACGTCGGAAACCGGACTGCATGGGGGTCAGAGTGTTGTGAGTTTCAAGATGATTAGTAAGTTGTTTGTTATTCAGTTTTTCAAAGACCTTGGATAAACATGGTAAGATAGAGATAGGTCTATAACAATTTAAGTCTGACGAATCACCTCCTTTAAAGAGTGGGATGATAGCAGCTGATTTCCAATCAAGAGGAAATTCACGTTTGCAAGGAAAGGTTAAACAGATATGTTATTGGAGATGCAATTATGTGCGCACCCAGCTTTAAGAAAAGCGGGTCCAAAGTGTCAGATCCGGCAGATTTATGAGTATCTAAATTAAGTAATTCCCTAAGCACCTCACTTTCTGAAAAGAACTGTAGAGACACTTTAAGGTGTTCAGAGGTAGATGGGCCATTGCTTAAAGTTGAGTTCAAACCACTGGTGGGCGAGGCAGGGGTAAAGGCATTGGCAGATTGTACAAAGTGCTGATCTACAATGGCTGTTTTATTTGAAACAACAATGTTCTCCACTTTAATGGCACTTGGTAGATGGGAAAAAGTAGTTTTATTTTCCAAGGTTTTCACCTCCTGCCAAAACTTTTTGGGATCAGAACTGCATTTTAGGAATTGATCTTTATAGAATTCAGATTTTATATGTCCGTTATAGATTGTGTCTTGGTGCATTCTTCTATTATAAGTAGAGTCATGATTTTCTAAGATTTGTTTATTCTTTATTGCACCTTTAAAACTGTCAGTTTCAGCACATTTTGTTTATATTTCTTATTTACCTTGTTACATTTAAAGCCCTGAAACTGGAGATGTCATTTTCATGTTGTTTTGGTGTTAAATTGACAACATGTTCTTCAGAATTAGATAAAAAGTAGTTCAGCCAAACAATTCAGTATTTATTACACATATTTCTTGTATCTTTAAAGATTCCCCAGAAACTTTGGAAAACTGAAATTTGGAGTATTTCGTTGAATCAAATAAAAACTCTTCCATTTGTGACAGCTAGTAAAATGGATGTTGTTCTGCCCCTTCTGTTTCATCCACTTGCAGATAAATGGATCCATGAACATCTTTGTTTTCCTCATCTGAGCTGGAATCTGGAACAAATGTCCTCCAAATCTGGAGCCGGCGGAGCTGCTTCACTCACAGGTAGACAGTTCACCTTCTGGGATTTGATCTCCACCGTCATCGGTCCAAACTATTCAAATTTAGCTGGACAGAAAAACACAAGTTTATAACAGTTTACTGATAACATGTTGGACTGAGAGGAAAATGCTGTTTCTCCCCTCTGGATCTGGATCATTTTCCATGAACTCAGCTTCTTCATCTTCTGCTGTTGGGACTTCCCCAGATTCTCCTTCCATTTGTAAACCAAAGTGTGGGTTCTCTCCTCGTGATCGCGATCGCAAGAGGATTCTGAATTGAAACAAATGCATCCATAAGGCCACATTCCGCCTTAAAAAAGTCACTAAATAAGACAAATTTAAGAACTCTAAACCAGGAAGAACTTGATTTGAACCAAGAAACTGATCAGAAATAAATCTTTCTATTGACAGGTGTCTGTGTGATGAATCCTCAGCTCTGTGACGGCCTCAATAGGTGAGCCAACAAACGTCTTTCTACTTTAAAATGGTTTGAAATCAGACCAACTGTCTTCTAACTAAGAAAGACAGAAGTCCTGGTTCCACAGCTGAGAGATTTGTCTCCGTGTTGGATCTGAAATACAGAGAAAGCTCTTGTACTTATCCAAAATATTTGAAACTAAACATTACAAAAGTTAGTACTTTACGTTTTCAGAGTTTGTCTTTTAACTTAAGCCGAAGTCCTTCTAAACTAGGGGTGTCAAACATACGGCCCACGGGCCGAATCCGGCCCGCCAGATGGTTTAATCCAGCTCAGTTATGAAGAAAAAAAATTTTAAGGAATTTTCACAAAAACCAAGTTTCTAGTTGATTCCTGTGGTGAGTTATGGTTCTTTAAAGAAATGACAGCAACGCTCAATTCCACCACTAGGGGGAGCAAAGGAAACTCAAGAGATCAAGAAATGAACAGGATGAAGGCCAAACCATGCCGAGTTTTGGGAGAGAAAGGGAGGTTAACACCAACATGTTTGCTAGTAGGGCTGCCACAAACGATTATTTTAATAGTCGACTAATCACCGATTATTTTTTCCGATTAGTCGACTAATCTGTTCATGGCCAAAGTGGATGTAAAGATGCTGATGTTGATAACCAGCTAAAATATTAGTTAAATGCCAAATTAGCCAAAAAATAAAAAAGTTAGCCTAAATAGCTAGCATGCTGCTGAAATATTAGCTAAATTCCACATTAGCCTTAAAAAAACGGAAAAATCCTATATTAGCCAAAACAGCTAGCATATAGCTGAAATATAAGCTAAACTCAAAAATTGCCTAAAAAAACTTAAAAAAGCTTAAGTTAACCAAAATAGCTAGCATGCTGCTGAAATATTAGCTAAACTCCAAATTAGCCTTAAAAAAAATGGAAAAATACTATATTAGCCAAAACAGCTAGCATATAGCTGAAATATAAGTTAAACTCAAAAGTTGCCTAAAAAACGTAAAAAAGCTAAAGTTAGCCGAAATAGCTAGCATGCTGCTGAAATATTAGCTAAACTCCAAAATAGCCTAAAAAACCTTAATAAATGCCAAAATATTCCAAAAAGCTATCAGAATGCTATTATAACTTTCAACTTTACTACAATCTGACTTCATACAATATAAAGTAACGACTAATCGACTATTAAATTAGTTGTCGATTATTTTAATAGTCGATTAGTCATCGATTAGTCGACTAATCGTGGCAGCCCTATTTGCTAGTTTAACCCGCTGGAACCTATAGGGACTAAAACTCATTTTCCATCTTCTATTCACACATCAGACATAAAATCAGGCAAAAACAGAAAATTCCGTCTGGAAAAATGGGATTCATTTTGCTGTGGAAACCCCAAAAATGTTTAACAAACTGTTTTTACAACATAGAATGAAAGTTTTAGGTGTAATTTCATTCAAACTCCAGAAATAAATCTAGTTAACAAACTAATCAACACATTTTTGAATTAAAATACCCTATATTCTTTATTTGGGCCACAAATATGCAGAGTTTGTGTTGGTAGAAGAACATGACAGACCTCACAGCTCCATGATGTGACCTTTGACATCTTCAAATAATTTCCCATTTAAGTGTTTAAAGCTTTAAAATTATATTTCACTAAGGTTTGGCTGTTTGGTCTTTTGTAATTTGATTTGGTTGGTTTATTGATTGATTTTTAGTTCAAAGAACTCAATATGGCATTAATCAAAAACAAAGATTTTTTTTTTTGCTTGTTTTTCTTCTCGTAAATTCCAAAACGATAATAAATCAAATCATTCTACACTTGAAATCATGTATTTAGTGCTCAGTGTTGCATACAAATAATGTTTCAATTGAAATATTAATTATAATCAAGCATATGCATATTTGCAAAGCCCTTTTTCAAATATCTATTGTTATTTTCTGTGCATTTTATTTTAAATCGTACTTTATTCTGTTTATTTCAGTGTGTGTATTTACACTTTTCTATGAATCTGATCGTCTCAATCAAATGTAACATTATTTACATGGACTATTAGTTTTTTTTAAAATATATATATATATTTTTTTAAGATATTAATTGATGTAAGAACGTCTGTTTTGTCCTATTGAGTGTTCATTTTTATTAGAAATGTTTGTTTAGGATCTATAATGACTTTTTGTATAAATAACTCATTTGTCTCATTAAAATTCGATTAATTTTATTGTATTGATACAAAATTTAGTTTAGTCTCTAATCTTTTGTAATTTTTTCTTTTTTATTCTCTGACTTCAGTTTATTTTCTCTCTTTGTGAAAAGAAAGTTGTTCTTATAAAACTATATAAAGAAAAACTCTTTTTTTAACCAGATTTTCCATTCATTTAGTCATCCTCTCCACCAGGCGGCGCTGTAACATTGGCCTGCCAGATGACCAGAACCCTCTCTGAGCATGCGCGTGGAATCTGACCCGGAAGTGAAGCGGGTAAACAAGCAGCCGGACCCCAGCATTCGAGGCGAGGAGTTTCAGTCCGTCAAATCTCCGCGGATTAAACCAAACTATCGCTGAAATGTCCAAAATCGAGATGCTGAGGATTCTCATCAACCAGCAGCTGACCGCGGCTGCGGAGGAAATCTTCGGTGTGTTCGGAAGAACCATCGCGGAGTACGAGGAGGAGATTGCCCGCTCAAAGCTCGAGATCGCCCGCCAGCGCCGCCTGCTGGAGCTCTGCCGGCAGCCCAAAATATACCTGGAAGGCAACGATTCAGGTCGCTAATGCTGGAAGAGTAACTGTTTCAAAAAAGAGTTTTAATTGAGATATTAAAGCACATAATTATTATAGGAAAAACATTTTGGTAGAGTTTTTGTAGTCATAAATTCAGCACAGCTATTAAAAAAAAAAAACTTTCTTGTCACGAAATTAAGTGCTTTTTATTTTATTTTTATTTTTTCGATCATTTTATTTTTAAAATTAATATTCAAATTAAACCGGAAGTAGGTGGTCAGTGTTCATCCGGCTGTAAACTGCAATATTAATTGTAGTTAATCACCCAAAGTCGATATTCATTTGAATCAAAACCAACTATAAACTTTTATTTTTTAAAGAGCAAATAAATAGAAAAAGGAAATAATTAAGCCCCTAAAGGTGCGGGGAGTAACAAGCAAATTAAAATTGAACCTAAATTAAATTATTTTTCTTTGTAAAAAGTTGAAACAAAAAGTTCCAGGAGTTCCTTGACTCTGTAGCATCTCTGATGAGGTCAGTTAAAAATGTAAATAATAAAAAATACATTTTTAAAATGGCTTCCTAAATTTCCCAGTAAATAAACCACACATAAAATAAGATAAAATAATATTTTTATTTGTCCCACAATAGAGAAATCTCAGTGTATTAGAGCAGGATTAGAATAGAATAATTTATTATTACAGATTCAACGTCCAGACAGCAAAACTATAAAAAAAAAAAAAAAAACAGAAATTCATACATAAAAGCTACAGTAATTATACATATAAAAATACTGAGATCAATCGACATAAGAATCAAAGTAAAAACACATATTAGAAACTGAAAAGTGAAAAGCTTAAATATGTACCAGAATATAAGAGAGATTATAAAACATAAAAGGTAGATGTATCATATTTACATAGAGAGAAAACAAAAGGAACTGCACCATAATAATGTAGTTAAAACTGCTGAAAATATTATTAAAGTGACTGAAAAGGAAAATGAAGACATTTCTAGTGGGATCATATCTAGTTATAAAGGTAGAAATGACCTTCCATTCAGTCTGTCACTGAAGGAGCTGCTAAGCTAACTCTGTCATTCAGACGGTGGACGTCGTTCTTCATCATGGATGATGTTTTGGGCGCCGACCCTAGACTGGAGCTGGTCTTTCTGACCAGCTGCTTTTTTTAAATGTTCTCCACTGTTTGGTTGAGCTGTTTGCTAAAGCTGGGGGAGATTTTGGTATTAAAAAAAACAAACTTTTTGGATGTTTTCTTCACTCGGGCTGTCCCATTTAGTGGTTACTTTATATTATATGGAGTCAATGTGTAGTAAAGGTGAAAGTTGTGACGTTCTGCTAGCTTTTTGGACTATTTTGGAATTTATTAAAGTTTTTAAAGTGATATTTCTGCTGCATGCTATCAGCTTTAGCATTTTTAGATTTTTTTTTTTGAGTTTTTTTTGGTTATTTTTGAGTTTAGCTAATATTTCATCTGAATTCTAGCTAATTTGGAATTATTATTTTTTGTTTTTCAGGCTACTTTGGAGTGTAGCTAATATTTCCAATGCATGCTAGCTATTTTGGCTAATTTAGGATGTTTTCAGTTTTTTACGCTAATTTTGAGTTTAGCTAATATTTCAGCTACATGCTAGCTGTTTTGGCTAACTTAGGCTTTTTCAGTATTTTAGGTTAATTTGGGATTTAACTAATATTTTAGCTAGCTACCAGCTTCAGCGTTTTAATTTATCAATTTCAGCATCTTCAGTAGCCAAATTCAGCTCACATCATTCATACTAGCAGGTAATGCTATATATCTAGTTTTTAGTTAGTTTAAAGTTAATAATGGTTAAGACGTGGGATTTACCATCCAGTTTGATCATGACCCGATTTGTTGACTAATCGGAAAAAATAATCAGTAATTATTTAACTATTAAAATAATGGTTTGTGGCAGCCTCATCTTCAACCAAACAGCTTCTCTTGGGCCAAACCTAGAATAGGGCTGCAACGATTAGTCGACTAATCGATGACTAATCGACGATTAAAATAGGCGACGACTAATTTAATAGTCGATTAGTCGTTACTTTAAATTATATGGAGTCAGAGTGTAGTAAGGTTGAAAGGGATAATGGCATTATGCTAGCTTTTTGGATTATTTTTTGCAATTTTTAATTTTTTTTAGGCCATTTTGAAGTGTAGCTAATATTTAAGCTACATGTTAGCTATTTTAGCTAATTTAGGATTGTTTTTTCAGTTTTTTCAGGCTAATTTTGAGATTAGCTAATATTTCAGATAGCTTTTTTGGATCATTTAGGATTTTTCCTTTTTTTAGGCTAATTTGGAGTTTATCTTATATTTCAGCTAAATGCTAGCTATTTTGCTAATTTATCCTTTTTTTTTTTTTTTTTTAGGTTACTTTAAAGTTCAGGTAATGTTTCAGCTGGCTTTCAGCTTCAGCAACTTTAGTTATCAATTTAAGCCTACAACATTCGCACTACCATTATCGCAGGTAGTTGTTTATATCTAGTTTTTAGTTAGTTTAGAGATAATAATGGTTAAGATGTGAGTTTTATATTCAGTTTGCGCATGAACCGATTAGTCGAGTAATCGGAAAAAATAATCGGCGATTAGTCGACTATTAAAATAATCGTTTGTGGCAGCTCTCACCTAGAATCATTAAACCCCGTATACAACAACATATATAGTGTTTTCTTTAACTTCAGTTGGGGAAAAACAGAAGCAGCAAGTTTTCCCTCTTTGGTCTTTAATTTCCATCGTAGACACACTTCCACAATGAGTGGCAGATTAATGTGTTTTTTTGTCCGTAAATCTCATGGAACGTGTTGTTTTTGTCGGCAGCTGTCTCGGAGCAGCCGGATCTGAACTTCAGTTTGGACCAAAACGAAGAAGAGAGAGAGATCTGTGGTCGGATCAACAGACGTCCGAGCCGAACAGCGCCGGATTTCCGCGTCCTCCCGGCAGCAGAGAGAGAAGCGGGCATCGGGACGCCGAGGACGCCGCGTCCTCCGTCCCACACCTGTCCAGCCAGGATCTGGACGTCACGGATCTGGAAGCTCCGACGAGATCCTGCGACGCTTTCTCCGTCGAGGACGAGCTGGTCGAGAACGGGCGGCTCGGCTGCGGCGCGGCGGCTCCGCCGGAGGCCGTGGGCTCCTACGTCTGCACCGCCTGCGGGCAGGTGTTCCCGCAGCGCGCCCAGTGGGCGCGGCACGTGCAGACGCACCGGAAGGTGGAGCCCAAAGGCGACAAGTCGTACACGTGCGACATCTGCGGCAAGAGGCTGACGCGCTTCGACGGCTACCAGAAGCACCTGCGGGTGCACACGGGCGAGAAGCCGTACTGCTGCGACCTGTGCGGCCGCCGCTTCAGCGACAACTCCAACTACAAGCGCCACTTTCGCACGCACGTGGCGCAGAAATCCAAGCAGAGCTGAGACGAAGGGGTGGAGCCAAAACTCAGACTGGAATCCCTAAGTCGTATTTTAGCGTTTTAAAGTGGACAAAGAAGCAGGAAAACCGTCCAATATTTTCATATAAATTTGTAATGAAAATCGAACATTTCTGCTTTTTTGTAAAGAGATGTTCACGTTCGTTTAAGAGCCGCTTTTGATCCATTTCAAAACCTTTCCAGTAGTTTTTTGTTTTGTTTTTTAATAATAAAATAAATAAAAAGTTTTCAGGGATGTCGTTTCAGCAGATTGTGTAACCCCCCTTCCCGTCACCCAGAACTGAGAGCTCTCTGTTTACATGCTCTCCCACTAGCTTACAGGAGAGAGGGACCTGGTTGCAGGACAGATCAAGAGAATCTGGCAACATAGAAAATATAGGCGTGTTTGAGTTGACTTGCGAGACCAAGCTGCTGCAGGAGGGGGCGGAGAAAGGCGCCTGAGATGAAGGTGGACGACGAGACTGTACGAGAACGAGGAGTTGGGGGTTGTCCTCAACATTCGGATGAATTGTAATATTCCACTCCTCCTAGTATGATCTGTGCTGTTCTGTCTTTTATAGTATTTTCTTTTTTTTTTTTTTACATTTTTTAGAGTAAAACAGATAAAAAAAATAGTCGGGGGATTCATTTCATGTGCAAAGTCCCAAATAAACAGACAAAATAAAAATTAAAGTTCATTTTCAAGACAACTATGACACAAATAACCACAGATTATTTAAAATCTTGTATATTTTTTCATCAGCGATTCACTACCTTCCAGAAAGAGTAAAAAAACACACAGATTTCCTTCATTTAGCACCAGTTATTTCACATTAAACTACAAAAACTTTCAGGACACCGTTTCCCACAATGCATTGTTTTGTAGTCATCGAGGCGGCCTGCAGCCAGAGCAGTACCTATTTTCTGGCTGCGCTGGCTTAGGTAGGCGCCTTGAACCCGCCCCTTTCTCGCGATACTTCATGTCGTCGCAAATGTGACGTCGGTGACAGAAACTACCCAGCATGCACCGCAATCCAGGCGATCTGCGCAGCGCCGCGTCCGCCTGCATGATCTCAAACACGCCTAATGAAACTGAATAGTCAGAAATCCCAGAGAAAAAGCGTAAATGGGTAAACGTAAGAAATGAAACTAACGTTTTCTGTCCCATTTGAAGCTCATTTTGTTCACTAAACTGTTAAACAGTTACAGTTTATTTCCATTTAAAAGCTTCTTAGTTCTGAAAAGTTTTTAAAAGGTTTCTTAAAGTTTAGGAGAAGTTGTGGAAGTTCCACTTCTGGTTGTTCCTGGTGCCATCTTGCGTGTGACCAGAGACCCCTCGACAAGATGGCGCCCAAACACAACATTATTTACATATCTATACTAGTAGATTTCTAATCCTTACCGTAAGCCGGTTCCAGTGTTTTTCTAGAACCTGCAGCTCTATGGTGGCTCTCTGGCTAAAGATACATAAAATACTAAGTTTTATTTATTTATTTTTTTAATTGGAAGTTGGCTATTATTTTAGTAACATACTAACGTTTTTTGGCTAATTTAGAGTCTTAGTTTCTATTTTGGCAAAATGCTAACGTTTTGGATTAATTTAGGTTACTGAGGAATTATGCTAATTTGGAGTTTAGCTAATATTTTTAATAAAACGCCAATGTTTTCAGCAAATTTGTTATCTACTTTGGATAGTTTAGCTTCTATTTTAGCAACATGGTAATGTTTTTTTACTAAGGCATTTTAGACTATTTTGGAGTTCAGCGAATAATTAAGCAACAAGCTAGCTTTTTTGTTAGATTTGGCCTCTATTTCGTTTTTTATGCTAATTTGGACTCATATCTTAGCAATATGCTAACATTTTTAGCTAATTTGTGATCTACTGGAGGTTTTAGGCTAATTTTGAGTTTACCTTTGTATTTTAGCAAAATGCTAAAATGTTTGGCTGATTTAATTTACAGAGAAATGCTCATTTGAAGTTCAGCTAATAATTAAGCAACAAGCTAGCTTTTTGCTACTAAAGTTAAAAACTTTTTTTAAAAAAATCCCTTTTTGACAGATGCTAGTTTCTTTTTATATTTTTTTTTTCTTTTGTTCGTGCCAAAAATACATTATTCATGTTTATTAAAAAATAACAAAAAAGGAACTTAGGTGAATGCAAATTCCATTAATTTCTTAAAGGCTATCTAAGTTTTGGTTTTTTAAATCACTACAAAACCGTTAAAATTACTGTAAAAGGTTGCCACAGTCTTGATCTAGAGCCAAACTCTTTTAACACTAAAGAGCCACTAAACTCAGCGAAAGCCGCAAAGATTCACCTCCAAATTAGAAAAAAATACACTTTATTTATGTTTTTGTAGCCATTAAACTCTTCATTTATAAAATATATCTTAAAAATGACTTAGAAAACTGAGTTTTTCTATATATAACAAATTCAACTTCTTTCTCTTTTGACAAAAGCACGTTCAAGTTCCTTTCAAAATAAAACACATCCTGTGTTTCATCAACTCCTCCACCTGCAGCAGATTTACTTTAAATAAAAATGTAAGAAACACGAGATTTATTATTATTATTATTATAAAATCTATACATGTAAATGCAGTAAAATAATGTAACTAACGGTAAACGAAACCTTTTACTATCATTTTAATCGGTTAGGCCGGGGGTCGGTGACCTTTAACGGTAAAAGAGACATTTGGGCGTGTTTTCTAAAAAAAATAAAAAAAAAAAAGATAAAACACGCCTGGTGCCAGAGCGGATCATTCCAGTGCAGATCTGGACAGAATAAGATAATCTGGGCTTTAAATTGATAAATGTGGCTGATACACACGTTCATCGCCCTCTAGTGGTTGTTAACGGAAACAGCGGCTGACAGACAGCCATGTGTTGGTGGGAAAATAACAAAAATGTGAGCCTATTTATGTTTTAAAAAATCACAAATAAGTTGATCCTGAGTATAAGTCGCAGCCATGACTAAACTATGATAAAACTGAAACTTATACTCCGGAAAATTCATTTTTTACGTCACAAATAAGGTTTTTTTTTAACTACTTTTTTTGTCTGCTCCTGATTTAAATAAAACATATTTAGAAATGCAGCTTAATATTCATTATATGTCATTCAACATCAGAAAAAACATTTTCATCAGTGTGGGTCGATAAATGAAACACAAAATGTCCTTTTTTGGATTTGTAGAAGAACTATTTTTCATTGTTTATGACTTAGATTTGGAGTTTGATGCATCAAGAACTGATCAGTATTATCTCAGAATCTGTGATACTTTTTCTAAAATGTTTTTTTTAAAATAAACATTTGTGTCTTTTCAGAAAATAAATCTATATATTTTGTGCTCGAGTTTCCTCTCTCTTCAAGTGTCTATAATGAGGAGTTTTGAACAAAATAGATGAAAATATGAAGTAAAAAAAAAAGCAAAAGAAGAACTGAGAATTGATTCATTTGTTGTGATGGAAAATAACATATTTGATACAAAACATACAAAACCGGCTCCACAAATGTCAATTAACAGGGTGAACTAGACTGATTTTGCCAGCAGATGGCAGCATAAGATCACAAACATTCCAACCAAACCAATAAACATATTTTGTTTTTTTTTTTAGATTTTTTACTTTAGATTCCAGATGCTCTTATAGAAAGTTTAGACTTCCAAAAAGAGCTTAAAACTTTAGAAATAATCTGTTGGAGTTCTTGTTTTCACTCTACAATCCCTTCATATTCACGGACAGACATTTTCATGAATGGAAATTTAAAATACAGGGCAGGATTATTCAAAAAATAACCTAATTTACAGAAAAAAAAATCTGGATGAGACAAAATAATCACTCAGGAATCATTAAATCTCCAAAAATTAACAGTAAAAATCTTCATTTGTGTTACACAGAAATTAAAATAATTTTTTTTGTGGCTGTTTTAGATTTAGAAATTCAATTTCAAAACACGATAATTCTAGCAGATTTTGAAGGAGAAAAGCTGGAATTATCATGTTAAAGGTTAAAAAGTTACAGTTAATCAAAGAACATAAACACTGGAGCTCCAGAGGGTAAAAAAAATGAACGTTTTAGAACAAGTTGAAGACTTTTCTTGATACATCTGAAAGTCTATTAAAGCAGGAAACACCTGAAGAACCCTCAGACTCACCTCTCCACTCTGTAGCTGGAGGATTCCTCCGATCATGAGGCTTCATGGATCTCAGCATGAAGAGTTCATCAAGAACGTCAAACTCTGTGACGGAGAGATCTGGATCGTGACAGCGTGGGCTTCTTTTTTAGTTTGACTTCATCAATGGGAAAAACCCTTTTGATCAAAGAGAAGAACGCTTTTGATCAGTATTTACAATATTCATGAATATTTCTATATTTGTAAAGAACCCAAACAGATTTCTGCAGGAGATCTGAAAGCGTTAGTAACATAAACATCAGGATGATCGACTAAAACAAATGCAATATTTGGGATTCACATTAAAACCACCTTTAAATGTGAGATCTATATATAGATCCCAGAAGTTTTTGCGAGTTCTAAGAGGATCCAATAGGATTGTTTTGGTGATCAGATCCAATATTGGTCTTTTCTGAAAAGGAAGACAACAAAAGACGAGAGATGATGGTGGAAGAGCATAAATGAAGTGGTAGTTTCTACGAAAAGAGAAGGAAGTTCAGCTTCTAAATTATTGGGTTTTTATGCTGAGTCATGTTCTAGAAGAGCCAGATCCTAAGGAAGGGATCATTTGTACTCCTACTTTTGGGAATAGTTCTCTTAGAAAAATCGTTTAACCACAATGCATTGTGGTCTAAATTAGCCAACTGGATTTTGGAATCGTGAATTCACACACCCCCCAAAAAAGAGGTAAACTCCCTGTAGGAGCTCAGCCAACACTTAAAGCTCCATAATAAAATAGTATTTTCACTCCAATCAACGACGCAGATAATTATTGATTTTAAGATTTACATAATTCAAAATGTCCCTTCTGTCTGTCCCCTTAATCAACCTACAGTTATGATTAACAGCAAAGATGGCGGCAACAGTGAAGGACTCAGTGTGTTTAGGAAATTCAGATGCAAGCTCACTACTTAGTTATTTTAATTATTCAAACAGTAAAACCTAATATAAACATTTAACAAAGACAATGAATCAACTTTTAACCATAGAAACTTGGAATGATTTTTAAAAAAATAATATTTTTCAAATGCAATGCATTGTGGTCAATATTCACCAATCTAGTAAGCATTGATGCACACTGGAACATTCTAGATCAGAGGTCGGCAACCTTTAAGAGTAAAAGAGCCATTTGAGCTCGTTTTCTACTGATCAAAACATAGAAGGAGCCGCATTGACTTACGTTAGCCTTTAAGAAATTTGGATTTGCATTAATAACCTTCTTTTTTTTTAAATAAATGTGAATAATGTCTATTTTTAGCACAAACAAAAGCAAAAAAATATATATAAAAGAAACTAGCATCTCTCAATAACGTATTTTTTTTTATGTTTTTAACTTTAGTAACAAAAAAGCTAGCTTGTTGCTTAATTAATAGCTGAACTCCAAAATAGCCTAAAATTCCTCAGTAGATTAACTTAGTCAAAAACGTTAGCATGTTGCTAAAATAGGAGCTAAATTCTAAATTAGCCACAAAAAAAAACTCCAGTAGGTAACACATTAGCCAAAAACGTTAGCATGTTGCTAAAATATTAGCTAAACTCCAAATTAGCATAAGAAACTAATTAGAGGCCAAATCTAACAAAAGAAGCTAGCTTGTTGCTTTATTACTAACTAAACTCCAAAATAGCCTAAAATTCCCCAGTAAACTAACTTAGTCAAAAACGTTAGCATGTTGCTAAAATAGAAGTTAAATTATCCAAAAAAAACTTTCAATAGATAACACATTAGCTGAAAACATTAGGATTTTACTAAAATATTAGTTAAACTTACAATTAGCATACAATTTCTCAGAAAACTTAGCCAAAAACATTAGCATGTTGCTAAAATGGAAGCTAAAATTCTAAATTAGCCAAAAAAAAAAACTCCAGTAGGTAACACATTAGCATGTTGCTAAAATATTAGCTAAACTCCAAAATAGCCTAAAATTCCCCAGTAAACTAACTTAGTAAAAAATGTTAGCATATTGCTAAAATTGAAGCTAAAATTCTAAATTAGCCCAAAAAAAACCTCCAGTAGGTAACACATTAGCCAAAAACGTTAGCATGTTGCTAAAATATTAGCTAAACTCCAAGTTAGCATAAGAAACTAATTAGAGGCCAAATCTAATAAAAGAAGCTAGCTTGTTGCTTAATTACTAGCTAAACTCCAAAATAGCCTAAAATTCCTCAGTAAACTAACTTATTCAAAAACGTTAGCATGTTGCTAAAATAGTCACTAAATTCTAAATTATCCAAAAAAACTTTCAATGGATAACACATTAGCTGAAAACATTAGCATTTTACTAAAATATTAGCTAAACTTACAATTAGCATACAATTTGTCAGAAAACTTAGCGAAAAACATTAGCATGTTGCTAAAATAGAAGCTAAAATTCTAAATTAGCCACAAAAAAAAACTCCAGTAGGTAACACATTAGCCAAAAACGTTAGCATGTTGCTAAAATATTAGCTAAACTCCAAGTTAGCATAAGAAACTAATTAGAGGCCAAATCTAATAAAAGAAGCTAGCTTGTTGCTTAATTACTAGCTAAACTCCAAAATAGCCTAAAATTCCTCAGTAAACTAACTTATTCAAAAACGTTAGCATGTTGCTAAAATAGTCACTAAATTCTAAATTATCCAAAAAAACTTTCAATGGATAACACATTAGCTGAAAACATTAGCATTTTACTAAAATATTAGCTAAACTTACAATTAGCATACAATTTCTCAGAAAACTTAGCGAAAAACATTAGCATGTTGCTAAAATAGAAGCTAAAATTCTAAATTAGCCACAAAAAAAAACTCCAGTAGGTAACACATTAGCCAAAAACGTTAGCATGTTGTTAAAATATTAGCTAAACTCCAAATTAGCATAAGAAACTAATTAGAGGCCAAATCTAATAAAAGAAGCTAGCTTGTTGCTTAATTACTAGCTAAACTCCAAAATAGCCTAAAATTCCTCAGTAAACTAACTTAGTCAAAAACGTTAGCATGTTGCTAGAAGCTAAATTCTAAATTATCCAAAAAAAACTTTCAATAGATAACACCTTAGCTGAAAACATTAGCATTTATTAGCTAAACTTACAATTAGCATACAATTTCTCAGAAAACTTAGCTAAAAACGTTAGCATGTTGCTAAAATAGAAGCTAAAATTCTAAATTAGCCAAAAAAAAAAACTCCAGTAGGTAACACATTAACCAAAAACGTTAGCATGTTGCTAAAATAATAAGTAATCTCAATTTTTTTTTAAAATTACTTTTATTTTATATTTCTTCAGCCAGAGAGCCACTATGGAGAGATAAAAGAGCCTCATGTGGCTCTGGAGGTTTCAGACCTCTGTTCTAGGGGAAATTTGAAGCGTAAATTCCCCCCAAAAAATTGTCAAATGTCATCAATAGTGCAGTAAAGTAGTGAGGAACCTTCGTAGGTCTGTTTTAGTCCAGAGCGTTTCAATACATTTGAGAAAAATAAAATGAATCACCACTTTCACCAATATTCCACAGAAGCCTTTATTTACATCGTCATCCACATCATTAATTGACAGTATTAAGGTAAAACATAATTGTGTCTGAACATTATAGCGTCGTCGTCCCGCTTTTGGCCACCAGGTGGAGCTGTGAGTCCATCTTTAGTTCTCCTCCCAGGAGCCACAAAGAACTCGATGGAAACTGAGAACCGCCAAATGAATAAAGAAATTCATATTCAAGGTTACAAGTGCGTATTCATACAAAAGCTTTTTAGAAAATGAGCAATAATTATCATCTTCACGTCAAAGCTCCAAAATGAAAAGCACCTCTGAAGAATCAGGGGCGTCAAAGGGAACTTTGAATTCCTCTGACAGGTTGAGTTTTTTCTTTGATTCCTCTTTCTGTGTACGCGTTAATGCCGACCACTTAGCTCGCTCGCTCGCTCACTTCCTGATGGTTCAATTTCTGCTCCAGAAAAAGTCTTTCCTGCAGTTTGGGCCTCTGGTTCTTTCTTAAGAATGAGACTTCATGGAACCATTTCCTGTTTTGCTTTAAAATAAAATCAGCACAATCAGAATTTGTCTTTTTTTGTTTGGTGAGTTAAGTTTAATAAAATCAAACTTCTCAATCGGTTGTTAGGAAAAATTATGACATCAAAAGGAGGCGAAATAGTAAAAAAAATGAATAGGACCAAAATATCTCAAACGAACCCAAAACTTGTGTCGGGGACATAGGAGGTCCTATGGTTTGGTGGCCTTTGTTGGCGTCAGTCTACAACCAAAGTGACCTTTGACTTTAAGAAAAGGCAGCCATTTTGAATTTTCTCAACCATCTACTAATTAAAACTCCTCCAAGGGATTTTAATTTATTGCCTCAAAACTCCTCAAGCTCCGCTAGGAAGCCACATTGGGAAAAAAAAAAAAAAAATTGAAATTAGAAGTTATGGATTTTGAACACCGTTAGCATTGCTAGCTAGCCAAAAGTGGCGTTCCTTTATTGGTCACACAAATTTCAACTGGAATATTGTGGCACTTAAATATATAAATCCTGAGCTTAGGCTGAGCAAAACAATAGGACATACAATACGAATGCATAAAGACAGTGGGTGTGGTTAGCAAAAACCTTGGTTGCTAAGGAAAACCGAAAATTTACTTTCGCCGATTTTTCTAAAAATTACATACACTTGTTTGTCACCACCGCGCGACCAAAAAATAAAATGGTTGCTATGGGTTTAAACAAACAGAAAAGCCGCCATTTTGAAAGACGTGGAAGAAAAGAAGAGTGAATGGCTTCAATGGCACTTGCAGTAGGACTTAATTTTTTTTTTTTAATTCTGATTTAAATCTAACTCATTATTTTCAAATCTAATGCTTTCTGATATGATCATATTATTATTATTATTTTTGTCCATTTTTTAAAAATCAAAAGTACCAAATTCTAACACATTTAGCTTTTTAAGAATCATTTTAAAAGCTAAATCAACTCCTCATGCTTCGCTACGAAGCCACCTGGGAAAAAAAAGAAAAATTTGGGAATTAGAAGTTGTGGATTTTGAACACCGTTAGCGTTGCTAGCTAGCCAAAAGTGGCGTTCCTTTATTGGTCACACAAATTTCAACTGGAATATTGTGGCACTTAAATATATAAATCCTGAGCTTAGGCTGAACGAAACAATATGAGATACAATATGAATGCATAAAGACTGTGGGTGTGGTTAGCAAAAACCTCAGTTGCTAAGGAAAACGGAAAATTTACTTTCGCCGATTTTTCTAAAAATTACATACACTTGTTTGTCACCAACACACGACCAAAAAATAAAATGGTTGCTATGGGTTTAAACAAACACAAAAGCCGCCATTTTGAAAGAAGTGGCAGAAAAGAAGAGTGAATAGCTTCAATGGCACTTGAAGCAGCACTTAATTATTAGTTTTATTTTTTTTACTTTTATTTTGTAAATCAAAAGTACCAAATCAAAGATATTCTAACATATTTAGCTTTTTAAGAATCATTTTAGTCAGTGTTTTAACAGAAAATAGAGGGGACTCTTGGTGCAGACTGTTGTGGCCCAGCACTAGCCTTCCCATAATGCCACACTGCCTGTACAAAAAGTTGCTTTTCCATCCTGCAGAGAGCAGAGAAGCCATTAGAGCCGCCACTAACAGTTTGAGATCAGGATTTCTCGTCCTTGTGTCAGCTGGGCTCACTAATTTTGTCTTTGATTCTCGCAGACACCAGAGCGCCACCCGTCTTCCACCAACATCAAAAAGTCCCAGCCGGGCGAGAGACGGGAGGGAGTGATGTAAGCCCTCGACCTCCAGCTCCAACATGAAACCTCGATTTAAGTAGAATGAAATCGGGCCGCGGCTTTATCTCTTTTCACGGAATCTGAAGTTCTGGCTCGGATTGGACACAACTGACGCACGGCGAGGAATCGGCTCTTCTAACTCGGAGCTTCAGCCAGTGTGTGACGCTGGTGGGTTCAAAGTTGCATCAAAGTTGCAAAGCTTATTAGACAGAGCTCCTTCATTAGAGCAGGTCTGTCTGCAGCTGCTGTTGCCTAATCGACTCCGTGCAGATAAAAGCTAATGGAACTTAAAGGAGCTGATGAGGAAAAAAAAAAGATTAAAAAGTTTCATTCGTCAAGTTTCTGTCCATTCCTAAAACCAACAATCAGTTTTTCTCAATCACAAAAATAGGAATTTCCTAAAGGAATTGTAATTTTGCCATTTTAAAAATTAATATTCCTTTTTAAGAGCCTTTTATTCTCCTTTTCTTTTCACAATCTTCATGCCAAGCTGATGAAGTTGCCATGGAAACGATTTCTTTATTGCTTTAAAGCGCTAATTTGGAAAAATCATGCTTAAATTCTAATATTACAGAGTTTTTTTCGTGTCATCAATTTCAAATCATCTTTTGTTAAGCAGAACTCTGATTAGAAATATACGGAACCCCTAAAGGGACATTATAGTAAAAAAAATTCTGTTTAATATCCGATGAGCGCTAGTTACTAACCAGATTTTTTTCCCCCAAAAACTCAAGTTAAGGAAAAATATTTCTAAAAATTGAAGAAAATTGTACTCCAGTTAGTATCTGGTGTGTACAACATAGTATTAGAGGCACCCAAAAAAAGTAATATTAATATTTATTTCTCGTAAATTTACGACTTTAAAACTCATAAATTTATTACTTTTAATCTAATAAATTTGTGACTTTTTAAATAGTAAATTCACAACTTTTAATCTTGTAACTTCATTAATTTTTTTCTCGCAAATTTACAAGAAAATTTAGCCAATGACTTTTAAAGTCATAAATATACAACATTATTGTCGTAAATTTACAAGATTTAAAGTAGTAATTAAATGACTTTTTGTATGTAAAGTGGCCTTAATAAAAAATTATTAAAAGTTTTTTCTTGTGAATGTACGACTTTTACTCTCACAAATTTACAAGAATTTAAATTATGACTTTTAAAGTCAGAAATATATGACTTTATTCTCAAAATTTAACAGTTAAGAGTTTATTTAAAAGTGTTTGTTTGTAGACTAGCCTTATTACTCTGGTCCATTCCAGATATTATCCAAGGAATTTGTAATTTTTTTATTTCAGTTTTGTTTTTTTGGCATCAATATAATTCTGTCAAAATTTTTTATTCCTAATGGTCCTTAATTTATTTGATCATTATCTGTGTAACAGTTTTCTCTCTGGGCAAATTTAAAGAAATGCTCATAAATTCATGATCATCCCAGTTTAGGAATTGTATTTTTTATGTGATTTTTGCAGAAAAACTGCTCAAAGCTTCATTTATTCTTCTTGTCTCACAGATGTAAAAATTCCAACTTTTGAAAGAGTCTTTGAATGCACCATAAGGGCAAGGTTTTCATTTTTAAACAAAAAATTGATAAATGTGAATATATGTTAAAATGTTTTAAATGGTCCCACAGTGATTTTTTTTTTTTTTTAGTTTTCCTGGATTGCAACAATCAGAAACTTTAATTTTTTAATTTTTCCAGCATTCATCCAGCTTTCGCTCATCCTCCACATCCCATAATAATTCCATTCATTTCCCAGAGGTTTCCAAACTGCAGAAAAAGAACCTTCTAGCAGACGTTCGGATTCCATCAGGATCTTATTGCTGTGTGTGGCAGTGTTGCTCATCTCCACTGTTTAAAGAAGAAGAAAAGAAGGTTTCCCTCTAAACTGCTGCAACTGGCAGCGGCGGCGGCGGCGGCGGTGGGGGGGGACACACAAGCCGACTGCGCTCGTCAAACTCTAGAAGGCAGTGGAGCAGGAAACGGCAGCTCCCCTTCACAGGGGGGTATTTTTAAGCCATCTGTGACGAAAACGCTCCCGCAGTCTGCAGCAGAGCGAGAGCGGAGAGTCCGTCAGAGCCGAAGATGAACGCCCTCCTCGCCTTCATCTCTGACTTCAGCATTTGAACCCATTCTTCCATTAATACTCAAAAGCAAAAAGGGGGGAAAATGGCATTAAAATCATGTCAGGTTTGCAGAAATCTTCTCATCTCGCAGATTTCAATTAAAGCTAATTAACAAAAAATAAATAAATTTCTGAGTGGTTTGGGTTCAGAACCAGAAATTCGAGGAGATTCTCAAACCGATTGATTTTTCTGGCAACTTTGACGGCGTTGGAGCGTGTTTCCAGATAAAGGTCGCGCGCTTCACGCCCGCATTAGGCGCAGTTAACGGAGCAAAGTGGGTCGTTAGAGAGAAATGATTCATTCAAGAGGCCAATTATGTAATGGAGGAGTCTGGGGGGGGACGGCGAGCAGGAACCAGGGGATCTGTTTACCTCAAATACCAATATGGTACAAAAACGAACATTTCTGTGGATTTCCGTGAGCAGAGGATTCGGATTCGGGATTCAGACGTCGTCGGTCTCTTGGAGAATTCTTTCCCTGCATTGAAGGAGAGTAAACGTTTTTTTTTTTTTTTTACATTTTAATTTCCGTAATAAATTCAGAGACAGACAGAAATCTCCATCCAGCAGACAGAGGAGAGGAGAGGAATGCTACCGCCGCACTCCCGGATCTGCAGTCCAACTTCCCGAAATCCCGGAACAGCTGGGATCAAAGAAAACCGCACGAGTCGGGAATTTTTAACGTCCCGCTTCTGGAATGTTTTTTTTTGTTTGAACTGCTTCACTTATTGTGAAGATAAAGTTTTGAGGAGGTGGGAGTGTCTCTCTGTGCGGCGGGACAATAACCGCCCGCTCCGACCCACTGGCGCCCCCGTTTTGTCTCAGTACTCGTACTTTCCCGCTTCCTCGACGGGCGACGTCGCCGTGTTTGGCAGAAAAAGTGGTTTTGGCGGAACTTTGGGTTTTAAGGACACCGTTCTCCGGACGATGGCCGCCCGCTGCACGTGCGGCCCCCCGCTGTAGCTGTGCTGCCGCGTCAGGCAGGCGCTGGCGACCGACTGCCGCTGGCTGGCGGCGGCGGCGGCGGCGGCGCTGGGAGGTCCGTTGCTGCTGCTGTTGGTGTTCATCCGAGCCAGGAAGTGCGCGTGGGCCCCCCGTTGGTTAAAGCTATGGTGGCGGGGGACGGCGCCGCTCCCGCTGCCCATTTTGATGATGGAGTGGCGCTGGGACTGGTGGCGTGTCGCAGAAGCCGCCGCCGCCGCCGCCGCCTCCCCGGGCCGCTCAGGAATCACCTGCTGTTGAAGGGGAGTCGAGGAGGAGGAAGAGGAGGAGGACGGGATGGAGGTGGAGGAGGTGGGGTTGTTGGAGGATGAGGAGGATGAAGATGAGGACGAGGTGGAGTTCTGGGCGGCGGCGTCCAGGCGTTTGGGGACGCCGCCTCCCGGCAGGGCGCTCGTGCTGTAATAGGACGCGGACTCCGTCTCCGGGATCTGCTGCTGCTGCTGGTGATGCTGGCTGCTGCCGTTGTGGTGGTTGCTATGGTGATGGCTGTGGTGAGTGCGCGTCTGGTGACTGTGGTGGTGGGTGGGTGTAGGTGCCCTCCCCCGGAGGAGGACGACGCCCCCGGGAAGAGCGAGGACGAGGAGGTGGAGGTGAGAACCTTGATGCCGCCGGTGCCCGAGGCGCTGACCTCGTGGATGTGCTTGAGCAGCTCGTCCAGCGCGGAAACGTCCACCACGGTTTGGGGAAGGGACTGCTGCGAGTGGTGATGATGCGGGACCCTCGCTCCTCCTCCTCCTCCTCCTCCTCCTCCTGATGATGCTGCTGCTGCCGGTCCTCGCTCGTCGATCTTCCTCTCCTCCAGGAGGTGCAGAGACGTGGAGGACGCTCCTTCCCGGTGGGCCGCCCCGTTGCTCAGAGCGCTGGGATTGGGGTGGGAGAAGGGGAACGCCTGCTGGTTCAGCGAGCTCCCAACCACCGCCATGAAGCCGTGGGCGGACGCCGAGGAGCTGGGGCCGCACTTTTGGCCGCCGTCCCTGCAGTCCTGGCTCTTCTCGTACGGGTGGTGCCGGACGGCCTTCAGGCTCCTGACGTGGACCTCCGGGGTCGAGTCTGGAGTCGGCAGGCCGGACAGCTCCCCGTCGCCCTGAGACAGAGACTAGAACCCGGTTAGACCATCTCTGAGGTAAAAAGATCAATAACAAAATCCTGATCGATCGACAGCAGCAGCTCAGAAAGAGAAACATCTGAGTGACCCTCACTGTTCCACAAGTATATAGATTTACCGCACATTTATATATTAAATATATATATATATATATATATATATATTTTTTTTTTGTCCAAGTTTCTACGGAAGCCGAGAACAGCCTGAACCACTTTTTTTTTTCCATCGTTTTCTCGTTATAACGAGATAATCCAGATCGAAGAATGAAGCGTCTCCCTCTTCCTTTCCCGCTTGTAGACACTGAGACCTCACCTGTTTGAAAACAATCCACAAAAGTTATATTCTATTTTGTATTTATTAGTGGATCTATGCTTTTCAAAGCTCTCATGCACCAGCCCCTCCCTTAATTCCCCCCATAACCACGAACAAACATGGACAGATTAACAGAATTCAGGTCTGCTGAGTGTTTCTGCATGGTGCGTTCACTGACCTCTGGACATCAGCAGCAAAACAAAGCAGGTTATCAGAGAAAACGTTGAAAACTGATGCTTATAAAATCGATGGATTAAATACTGTTGACATCTCTTAATGAATAAATGCTTTGTTTTGCTGAGGATTGTATAAAAATGACAAAAGTGTAGTGGCAGACTGAATTGGGCCGAGTGTGTGTTTGAGTCCTCTGATTTCCGGAGTTCACTGAACATATCACAGCGTGTTCGGAGGTTTGTAAAGGGGGGAGGACTGGTGCATGAGACGGACTGAAGGAGTTTGAGGAGCGTAGACTCGATGATAAAATAATAAAATAAAATAGACTATAAACAACTTTTGTGAAGTGTTCTTCTGCTGTTTTTCTTGTTAACCACAAAATAAAGAGACTTAAAACAGGACAAGTCTCAGAATCTCCGGGCGGGAAAGGGAGAGCGGGACGCTTTCTTTTCGTTATTGGTTATTTCGTTATCACGAGAAAACGTTCAAAAATATAAAAAAATGTAGGGATGGCCGGTTTCGGCTTCCGTAAGTTTCAAAGGAGAACATTGACAAAAAAAAAACACAATTTAACTGTTTTTTTCACAGTTCCATTTAAAAACAAAGTATTAATTATACAAACAAATTCTAATGTTTTGAGGGTCAACAGAACAAACTTCAAATTATAAACACATTTTACACAGAAATACTTTAGGCGTTTACTTTTTGTACTTTTTTTCTAAATTTATTTTAAGAAATTTTAATTGCTCAGAGGTAATCTATACATGATATGAACACGTCCCTGCTGTCACCCAACTGTAAACTCAAATTCAAACATTTTGAGAAGAAAATGTAAGATTCACTAGAGTTTACCTAATTCTGTCTCATAGTGATTACATTTATATTAAATCATAACAGAAAATAGCCTGAAAACAAAGATTTGGATTGTTGTTGTTATATATTATATCTGCAGCGCTCTGAAGAGGGAATCTAACACAGGTTGCAGTTTTTCGTGTAACACCCGCAGCTTACACACAGTGGCTTCAAATCTTGATAATATATTTCTTTTATTTTTGGTTTTTCAAATGTTCCACAAATTGTTTTTTTTTTTATTTATCTGCTTGTCTCAAAGTTTGAAATATTCTCGACTGTAAACTGATCCGTGAACACACGCAGCTACACACGGAGAAGCTGTTTAGTATTAGCATCATGCTAATGCTACATCGCGGTCACCAAATCAAACGTTCTGTTGCTGCTGGAAGTCCAGCGGGTTGAGTTCTGACTGGCTCTCATTAACAGTAACCAGATGTTCTGCTGCTTCATCAGCCAACACTAAAACATGTTTCCATAGATTCAGGTTTATAACCTAGAAATCCAAAAGAGTAAAATGTTAAACGATTTCGTCCCATCTGAGCCTTCTTACCTGGGACAGGCTGAGCTCCGGGTCCCCCAGCTGCAGGCCCTGGTGGCCGGGGGTGTGGAGGTGGGGCTCGGCCCGCCCGTTGGGAATGAAAGAACTGTACATTTTCGGGGTGGAAACATCCAGTTTGTCCTCCTGTACGAAAACAAAGACTTCAATCAAAAACACTCAGGTGTAAGTTTAGGTTTCAGAGTTTTGATTGGTTTATTTCAAGTAAAATAAATCAATAAAATAAAATGAGAATAAAAGAGAATTCAAATCCTAAATGGATTTGAATTAACAAATTCATCTTTCTGACATTATAATTACTACTAATCATAAAAAGCCAGATCTGCAATAACACATACTCATCACAATGGATCCATTAAATATAATAATTGTCAAATAGAGATTGATTAATTGCATAAAATGGACTGAGAAGAAGTGTTTTATTTAATACCACCCCTATTAACTTAACTTTATTTAAAAATGTCAATAGTTTATATAATCTGTTTCTTAACATCTATTAAAGATATTAATACTTTTTCTGAACATCTTTCACATAAAAACTTCACATTAGATAGTCTATATAACTCACTATCCACATTTACATTGAATGAGGACAAGAAAATGAGCTGATCTTTACTTTTTTTTTAAAATAAATCTCAGTTTTTGTGACAGAAAGAAATATATGAAACTAAAAAAAGTTGAATTAAATATGCTTTTTGCTAAAAAGGGTAACACAATTTGCTTTAATTGCTGAAAATGCAAAAGTTATTTGTAAAATGTTTAATTTGCTAAAAGACGGGAAACTTCATTAAAGTACTATGACAGAGCACTAAATTTCTGAAAAATGTGTAGTAAAATTGCTTAAAAATCACTAAGATATGCCCATTTTTTGAAAAAAAAATGTATTGTGTTGATTAAATGAGAGATAAATTCTAAATAAACCAAAAAAATCTTAGTGAATGCCAAATTAGCCAAAAAAGTTAGCACACATTGCTAGCTAATACTAGCTTAACTCCAAAATAGCCTAAAATTCCTCAGTAAACCAGATTTGTCAAAAACGTTAGCATGTTGCTAAAATAAAAGCTAAACTCCAAATTAGCATAAAAACAGACAGGGTAAATAACAAATTAGCCAAAAACGTTAGCACGTCGCTAAAATAGAAGCTAAACCCTAAATTAGCATAAAAAACCTCAGTGGATAACAAATTTGCCAAAAACGTTAGCATGTTGCTAAAATCGAAGCTAAACCCTAAATTAGCATAAAAAACCTCAGTGGATAACAAATTTGCCAAAAACGTTAGCATGCTGCTAAAATAGAAGCTAAACCCTAAATTAGCATAAAAAACCTCAGTGGATAGCAAATTAGCCAAAAACATGAACATGTTGCTAAAATCGAAGCTAAACCCTAAATCAGCATAAAAAACCTCAGTGGATGGCAAATTAGCCAAAAACGTTAGCACACATTGCTAGCCAATACTAGCTAAACTCCAAAATAGTCTAGAATTCCTCAGTAAACCTGATTTGTCAAAAACGTTAGCATGTTGCTAAAATAAAAGCTAAACTCTAAATTAGCATAAAAACAGACAGGGTAAATAATAAATTAGCCAAAAACGTTAGCATGTTCCTAAAATAGAAGCTAAACCCTAAATTAGCATAAAAAACCTCAGTGGATAACAAATTAGCTAAAAAAGTTAGCACACATAGCTAGCCAATACTAGCTAAACTCAAAAATAGCCTGAAATTCCTCAGCAAACCAGATCTGTCAAAAACGTTAGCATGTTGCTAAATTAAAAGCTAAACTCAAAATTAGCATAAAAACAGTAAATAACAAATTAGCCAAAAACGTTAGCATGTTGCTATAATACAAGCTAAACCCTAAATTAGCATAAACCTAAGTGAATAACAATTTATTCAAAAATGTTAGCACGCTAAAATATTAGCTAAACTCCTTTGATTTTATTAGCTATAAAAGATTAAAACATAGCCCATGAATATATTTAAAACCTTTTTGCTAATCTACCTAAAAAGTGGTAATTTGAAGACTCTCATTCATTTCCTATGGAGCATATTTTGCTCAATATCTCAAAAACTATAAAGTTTATTAATACCAAAAATACAACCAGAAATGTCCTGAAGGAGCTAAACATTTGATTCCAAGATTACTGAAAGAGTGATTGAGTTTTTACAAGCTGAAAAACTTAGAGAAAGGAGCAGGAGAATCAATATTTTGTGAAATCTTATAAAACATTCAGACAATTAGTACTTATAAAAGAATCTCAAGTGTTTCATGAAGAGTAATCCAGATAAAAGTCTAGATTCTGGTAACTAAATGCAGTAAAGTATTCAGCAGTAAAGTCAAAAACCAGGAGTTGCTCACAAAACAATAAAAGACTCGATGGTAACGTCTGAATCGCGGCTTAAAATGTTCCCCTCGCTTTCCCACTGGGAGAAGGGAGGAGGAGAAATGAATATTAATGCTTCTTAAAATTCAGCTATACGTGTTATAGCCTCTAAGCTTGTTTATATAATCTCAAAAATCTACTTAAAATGCATGAAAAAAAGAGAAACAATCAGTGGTGTGTATGATAAGCTGAAATCTCTCTTTCCATGAAGCTGAACACTCCGCCTCCAGTCGTAATCCTGCAAAAGCAGCTTCCTTCCTGCTTTAGCATTTTCTGGCATTTAAAAAGTGTCCCCGGTGAGCATCAAACGGGAGAAAATCAAAACCGTTTCTACGCCGCTCGACCTCGACCGACCTTCGGCTGTCCGTCCAGAAGCCCGTTGAGTTTCGCCAGGGATCGCAGCGACAGCGCGTGCGGCAGGGACGCCTCGGGGTCCTTCCCCAGCCTCCTGGCCCGATGGGAGGAGCTGCGGCTGCAGTAGCACGACACCAGGAAGCCCGACAGGATGGCGCCCAGGAAGAACGCCACCAGCACGCACGCAATCAGCAGGGTGTAGTGGACGTTAGCGCTGGCTCGCTGGTCGATCTCCGGAAGACGGCGGACGCCTGGAAGACACAAACCGATACGTCGATGATTCAATGAACTTTTATACGATATTGTTTTTACCAAAAATACTAAAATCTAGATATTTCTTATTAATATGGTATTTAAAACTGTAAATAACAATGCACGGCAGGTATTAACTTGGAAGAAGCAAGCTTACGATTGGACGTCTTTTTGTTTACATCGCATGAACATAAAAAGACAAAATAAAAACAGAAAGAGAAACTGCAGTTTGCCAGAAATTGATCTTTTATTTCTTGATTGATGTACATAATCTACAGTTGCAGTATCTGTTTCTTTTCATCCCTAACTGATACTTCTGATACTCCCACTGCCCGATCAATTTTTAAATACGTATTAGGGCTGCCAAAAAATTATTATTATTATTATTTTTTTTTTCTTTAACTTGTCCTGTCCAACAGCTGAGCAAACAGATACGGGCTGAGAGCCTCTTGCGTTGGACAGATTTTAATGTCCCAACAGGGGTTTATTAAGTATAAACCCCTGTTGTATTTCATGCTAAACTTTATTTATTTTAATTATGTTTTATCTTTTTCTTTTTTTGTTGGACCGGACGGAAACAAAGAGGGGGGGGGGGGTAAAAGAGTGGGGTTAAGAGAATTATTATAATTAGAATTAGAATTAAATTATTATTTTTAATGTAGTCGACTAATCGGGTCAAGCAGGATGTAAAACACTCGACTTAACCATCATTAACTTTAAAAGTAAAGACAATTAAGAATTTTCCAGCTTCTGTCCTGTTACAAACATAAAAAGTGTCATGTTTGGTGCCAAACGCTCACAACTTTGTTCAACTTTAGTACACTGTAATATAAAGTAACAATTAATCGACTATTTATTTTTTATTTTTTTAACTTTTCCCTTTCTAACAGCTGAGAAAACAGATCCTCTTGTGTTGGGCAGATTTTACTGTCACAAGAGGGGTTTATCAAGTATAAACCCCTGATGTATTTCATGCTAAACTTTATTTATATTGATTATGTTTTATTTATTTATTTTTTTTTTTTGTTGGACCAGAAAAAAATCGACTATTAAATTAGTCGTCGGCTATTTTAATAGTCGATTTATCGTGGCAGCCCTAATACGTATGTAACATCTAATGAAAATAAATACTTATAAAACACCTTAAAATGTGTCAATAAACCATCAAATGATTGATTGTGTTAAATTTCAATAGTAATAATAATAATAATATTTGCTTCCATGAAAACCTAAGACTGAATCTTAAAACTTAGATACCTGTACTGGGGGTTGACCATTTGGTCCAAAAACCCACCAGTATGGGTCAATCCCTCTTTAGGGGTTCTGGGAGTTTTTGGGTTGTCCTAGAGGGGGCTCGGTTTGCCTTGCAGTTCCCGTGACCCTTGTGCTCACTTATGGGGTCCAGATGACCCGGCCCTATATTGATGTGTGATCCCTCCCACGAGGATGTCTACCACGGACACCAGTGAAGATAAAAAAATAAATTAATAAAAATCAATGAAAATAAAAAGTTCCGCAGGGGGTCCAGATGACCCTACTTTTAATTTTAAAAAATTGATAAATCGATTTGAATCAATTTAAGCTTAATAGATCAAGCGTCGATTCACAAAAGACATACATTGATTTAGCACACAAAGCTAAAGTCTGCTAGCTTGATGCTAACGTTTAATGGAATTCCCCATAGGACGGTTAATGCTAACGCTCGGTCGGCCTAGAAATACATCGCTGACTAAATTAAACTTTATAAACTCACAAGAATGAAATTTCCAAACTATTTTCACAAAATATTTTTAAAGAGACAATTTGTGGAGCAAACACAGTTTTTTTTCCCCTTCTACTGTCGTCTTCTTCTTGAAAAGAGTGTGCTGCTATAGCGCGATCGCCTCCAGGAGAAGCAGAACAATGTTTATAATGTTAATGATCTGAAGATTTTAGTTAGAACTTATACATTTGAGAATCCATGCAGCTCTGTATGATGTTAACAATCTCATTATTTCACCGATACATTTTACACTGTGTGAACTGGATGAGATTAATATAAATATATTAAAATTACACAGTATATTATTAATGTAATTCTAAACAAATGTGTATAAATGTGTAAACTAAAAATTGAATTGAATGAAATTGAAGAATTGAAAGAATCGAAAAAAATCGGAATCGAATTGATTCAATGTGTTAAGAATTGTATCGTTTCTGGAAATTAAGTTGATTTATTTATTCAATAAATGTTTATCCTGTTTGACCCATGACTTACCGCCCTGTGCGATTTGAGTTCGACACCCCTAGTTTAAGACCTTTAGCGGGCCACCGGCGTGTACCATACAGGTTTGCCTATTTTTCACTACGGGTACAGGAGGGGGAAAAAAAAAAAAAAAAAAAATCAATCTGCCGATATATCGCGATACTTATATAGATTTAAAATGCTGACATGGTGATATTTAATTAATTATTTATGGGTATCTTCCTTTTATTTTCCACTTTTTTTCCTTATACTGAAAATTATTTTTCTGAGGAATTCAGACAATGTTGTTGACAGTTCCCATTTTTCATTTACCAAAATAAAAGCACCATGAATGTGCTCGGGTAAAAGTAAGTTGTATTTGAGATACAGTTGCTGGATTAATAAATGGATTTAAAAGTTAAAGTTAAAGTCCCATTAGATGTCACACACCTAAGTGTGCGAAATTTGTTCTCCGCATTTGACCCATCCCCTAAGGGAGCGGTGAGCTGCAGACACAGCCGCGCTTGGGAACCATTTGGTGGGTCCAACCCCTTAAATGCTGAGTGCCAAATAGGGAGACACTCTGTCCCATTTTTTAGAGTCTTTGGTATGACTGGGCCTGGACTTGAACCCACGACCTTCCAATCTCAGGGTGGACACTCTCCCACAAGGCCACTGAGATGGTTTAAATATGGATTAATAGTCAGGTGGAGGTTTTTCCTTAAGTAATACTCTTTTAAAAAAAAAAAAAAAGGTACAGTCTTGGGATATATCGTGATACATATTGTATTGTGAGCCGAGTATCGTGATATGTATCGTATCGCCAGACACACCCCTATTTTTCACCTGCAGATCTAAGGTGATGTAAAGTCTCAAATGGCTATTAACATCTTTAAAGCTTTAATCAGAACATTTTCTATTAAAAAAGGGAGGATGGATCCTTCTAAATTTAAGGTAACACAAGTAATTGGCATTTTACATTGAAACTACAACATTTTCACAATCTAATTGATTCATTCACTAAAATATTAAAATAATAAAGCATGACGTTCATGTCAACTTCTCTCCAAAAAGTGTGGTCTAAGAGAAACAATGAAGTCAAAACAAGAAGAACCCGGCGGAATGCAGATTTGGATTCTGGTTCCCTAATGACGGCCGGAGACGTCTTTCGCTGAACGAGCAGAAATTCTGCTGATGATAAGTTGACAAGAGAGCCGGGGAGGAGGGAAAAACAGATGGGACCGAGGTGGAAGCGAGGTGAAAACAAAGAGAAAGGAAAGGGAGGACGACGAAGACGAGGATTAGACTTAACGAGGAGGAGGTGGCTCACAGGTGAGCGAACGGGGATGATGGAGGACGATGTGACGACGGCAACAGCTGAAGGAGGAGAGAAGTGGTCCGAGATGGGCCTGATAAAAGGATGAAGCCGGGAAAACAGCAGGAGAAGGAGGGAGACATGTGAGCCAGATGAAAGAGATGGATTATTGTTTGGCAGCGTTCTTCTCATCAGGTCCACATCCAGCATCAAAGCCTCTCAGCCGGAATGACTCATCAATCTGTTCAGCCTCGGCCCAACGGTGACGCACGCCCAAACGCCCACACGTCCGCTACAGGAGAGCGGATCGATTCCGCAGCGATCGACACGCTCACGCGGCGAGCTCTCAGCGTCACGGCGAACGGCTGAGGTCACCAAAATGTACAGAATTCACAGGAAAGTTGAAGATTCCCCACAGGGACGACTGTAGAGAACAAAAGCTCTGATCTGAAGAACGGCGAGAACAACCGCTGTGACCTAATAAGGAAAAGCACACGCCTGTTGTGTTTGTGTAATTATTCTAGCTGTCAGAATGAGGAGACCAAATAAAACTCCATCTTTTATGCATATTAGCTTTGATGTTCATGCACTGCTGACATGCGGCTTACATGTTTATTTCATCAAAGTTCGTCACTATAAGGACAAATCGACAGCCTGGAAACGTCACATTAAGCTTTTTAGGTCTTCTCTGAGTAGTTTGAGAAGTATTTCAGTATACTTCACAGATGTGGTATACTTTAGCATTTCTGCATGTCGTGTAACATGCATTTCAGATCTTTTTAGTAATTTTTATGTCATAAGTTGCAATTGGGAAGCATTTAGTTAAATCATGTACTGAAGAACGAGCGCAAAGCTACGGAAGAGAACAACCTAGCTTACATTTTCTAGCATTTTTTTTGTGATAACAAGATGATGGATGTCATTATCAAGAGATAATAGATGTTTCTTAAGATAACATATGTCATTATCACTTGTGATACTAAGACAATAAATGTTGCTTCAAGATAGGATTTTCTCTTTTGATAATGAGGTAACACATATAAGTATCACAAAATGTTTTCTGTTGATAATGAGATAACATATCTCATTATCAAATAATTATAGATGCTGTCTTGTGATAATGAGATAACATATGTCATTAACAAATAATTATAGGTGCTGACTTGTGATGACGAGATAATAGATGTCATTATTGCGAGATAATGTGTTTTCTTTGCGATAATGCGGTAATACATGCAAGTATCACAAAATTTTTTCTGTTGATAATGAGATAACATATGTCATTAACAAATAATTATAGATGCTGTCTTGTGATAATGAGTTGATAGATGTTGTTATTACGAGATAGTATGTTTTCATTGTGATAATGAGGTAATACATGTAAGTATCACAAAATCCTTGATGTTTTCTGTTGATAATGAGATAACATATCTCAATGAGATAACATATCTCATTATCAAGAAGTTATAGATGCTGTCTTGTGATAACGAGATAATGGATGTCGTTATCACGAGATAATGTGTTTTCTTTGTGATAATGCGGTAATACATGTAAGTATCACTAAATCCTTGAAGTTTTCTGTTGATAATGAGATAACATATGTCATTATCAAAAATATTAAATAATTATAGATGCTGTCTTGTGATGACGAGATAATAGATGTCATTATTGCGAGATAATGTGTTTTCTTTGCGATAATGCGGTAATACATGCAAGTATTACAAATTTTTTTCTGTTGATAATGAGATAACATATGTCATTATCAAATAATTATAGATGCTGACTTGTGATAATGAGATAATGGATGTCGTTATCACGAGATAATGTGTTTTCTTTGTGATAATGCGGTAATACATGTAAATATCACAAAATCCTTGAAGTTTTCTGTTGATAATGAGATAACATATGTCATTATCAACTAATTGTAGATGCTGTCTTGTGATTACGAGATAATAGATGTCATTATTGCGAGATAATGTGTTTTCTTTGTGATAATGAGGTAATAAATGTCATCAAATAATTATAGATTTTTTCTTGTGATAACGCGATAATAGATGTTATCAAGAGATGCTTTCTCGTGATAACGACATTATCAAAAATGTTCTCGTAATAGCGAAGTAATGTAATTATCTCAAAATTATAGATGTTTTCTCATGATAATGAGATGTCATTACACATGATCAAAGAGGCTGTCATGTGATAATGAGATAACAGATGTCATTATCAAAAAATAATATGATTTCTTGTGGTAATGAGATAATAAAGTCATTATCACAAAATTATAGATTTTTTTTTGTGATAATGACTAGCTAAAAAATGAAGGTTCTTTGAAAATTGAATAGATTTGGGTTATTGTGTCGATAGAACAAACAAACAAAAAAAGAAATTCCCTATATGCTCAACATTACAGTTAGCATTATTGCTGTAATCCAACATATTTACATGCATCATTGTCTGGATGGATTTTCATTAATGTGCATTGTCTTATCAACCAAATAGATACATTAAAAAAAATATACAGAAAGACATCCTCTGAGTTTCAGGACGCCTTATTTCTACAATCGTGTCCACTTTGAGGCCGGATTCTAACGGAAATTTCACCATAAAACAGAAATGCAGTTTTTTTTTTTTTTTACCTTATTAATTCTTCCAAATTAAACTGGAAACTGAACAAAAAGTCCTCAATTACATGTCATTTTTAAAAGCAAAAATTGACATCAAAATATTGTTTTGTTTCATAATAAAGTTAAAAAATAAAAATAAAATAAAATGTAAGAACCCAAAAATAAAGTAAAATCGAGGCGAGCACTGTCTTATAAATGTATGAAAAACAGGCGAACCTCAACTAAACACAACGTTCCAAGGATTTATTCAAAGGTGGATTTACGAGTTTGTATCATAACTCTTGTTTTGTTTGTTTTAAACCAACAATGTCAAAACCAAAAACCATTTTGAAACCTTCACATTAAATTTCAAATGTCATTTCTACGTCATTGTAAGCAATCGATGTGATTGGCACACTAACCAGCCAGTGCAGAAGCTACTGAGGGTAAATGAGACTTGAATATCAAAAGCTCAATTATGTATTTATATGAAATCTGAAGTATGGCAATTTTATTTTCCAATTCATTTTAAACAAAAAAATATATATATCTATGAATTCCCTAGAAACTTTTGTCTGGTACCATTTTCTTTTTTTTTTCCTGATTTTGGATGCTACTTCAGCAGATGAGGACGGACTTTTAGCTCAACATAGTTTCTCCTAACTTTATTCTTTTTCCCTGAAAGCTTAACAGAGGCTTATTTTACATGACGGTCATTCTACTTTACATTCACAGGAACACACAGTCAGTCAGTGGGCAACCGCCCAGGCCAGTTTTACTTATTTTACAGAGTGTTTGGCACGATTCAGAACAACTGAAAAAAAAAAAGATGTTGAGACATTTCTGATGATTTTACATTGATCCTTTAAAACTAATTATGCAATAAAACAACCAAAAGAAAGATTGAACAAACTGATGGTTTAATCAAAGACAGAAGGCTCCTCCCCTAACTTGTTGAAAACAGAATTCGAGTGAATATAGATGATTAACATTTGAAGGGCTGTTATGCTTAATGCCAGGACGTCTCTGAAGAGACGAATCACTTTTTCTGTGACTCAGCATAAAAACAGAAGATAGAGCTCCAAGAAAACCTTTTTAATATAAATGTCAGTTCTATATGTATGTAAATTTAGACGAACACATTTAAGACAAAATGCAGTCGAGCAGAAAATGTTAACCCTATAGACGGCTCCCGTTTAAAACTGGCTTCCTGGTAGCCTCACCCAAGATCCCTCCGGTAGACATTGTTCACGCAAAGCATCATGGGAATCAGCAGAAACAGAAGTGCCAAATTATTCACTTTTAATTTCACTTTTGTTCAAAATAATACTTTCAAAATAAAATATTAAAATAAGAAAGATGAGAAAAATGAATGTAAGCAGCTTGAAAACATGAATAAAATGATTTAGTATATTAAACTAAAAACCATAAACTCCTGTGTGAGAGGTGAATTAAAAACCCGCTTTTCTGCGGTCCTCCAGGCTCTCCAGAGAACCTCAGAACCCTCAAGGGTTCTTATGGTCAAAGACCCGCTTGCAAACAAGTAAAACCGTGCTTTTTAGTCATGCAAGATATTTTAAGATTATAATTAATCTTCTAAACTTTTCCAAGCTTATCTCAAACTCCGCACAGTCCAGAATATTTTGACTCATTTAGAGCGAGGATTTGGAAATCAGGAAATTATTAATAAAATGAGTCAAAATTATTTTAATCCATTGACTATAAAAAACTTGATATAAAACTAAAATACTGTAATTTTTGGTTTAATTTTAAGGATTTTATGATTTATAAGAAAATGTGTCATAGGTTAGATTGAATCATTTTTTTAACACAAAAATGTAGATTAATGATGAATAAGTGCTAGTTTTAAATTTGATGAGGATCAATTAAAATGGATCTCCATGTACTGAGATGGTTTTTCATTTTGCTGAGATTTTGTTCTAAAAGGAGAGATTTCCACTTTTTGCACAAGTTTTTTGACATTGTTGAATACAATTAAGTACACAAAAAAATACAAATTGTTCAGAAATAAAAAAAAACAAACAAACTTAATTCAATGTACGATAAATTCTGTCAAATATTTAGATTTTTAACATTCTTTGTGGAACTCTTTGTTTTGTATATTTTGAAATCCTACGAGATTTGTATTAAGTAAAATTTACTTTCTGTGTGTGAAAACTATTAAACTACTTTGTGGAGATTTTCTTCTTGAGATTGGTGTTATTTTTCTATTTTTAGGCTGCATTATTTGCAGTCAATATATTGCTGAAACTACATCATTTGGCTAATTTGGAGTTTAGCTAATATTTTAGCAACATGCTAACGCTTTTGGCTAGACTGGAATTTACAGGGGTTTTTAGGCTAATTTTAGAGTTTAGCTTCATTTTAGCAACAGGCTAACACTTTTTGACTAATTTCCCTTTTGTTCAGTTTTAAGCTATTTTTGGAGTTTAGCTAGTATTTAAGGATTGTGTTAGCTTGTTTGGCTATTTTGGCATCTAGTATTGTTTTTGGGCTAATTTGTAGATTAGCTAATATTTTAGCAACATGCTAACGCTTTTGGCTAGATTGGAATCTACAGGGGTTTTTAGGCTAATTTTAGAGTTAGCTTGCTATTTTTAGCAAAATGCTAATGCTTTTTTTGAGCTAATTTTTTTTGATGCGTTTTTTTAGGCTCATTTTTTTGGAGTTGTTTAGCTAGTTATTTAAGCAATGTGTTAGTTATGTTTGGCTATTTGTTTCTGAGTAATGGTTTTTGGGCTAATTTGGAGTTGATTTAGCAACAGGCTTAACATTTTTTGACTAATTCGTTTTTGATTAATTTTAAGCTATTTTATGAGTTTAGCTAGTATTTAAGCAATGTGTTAGCTTGTTTGACTATTTTGGCCTCTAGTATTGTTTTTGGGCTAATTTGGAGTTTAGCTAATATTTTAGCAACATGCTAACGCTTTTAGCTAGATTAAAATCTACAGGGGTTTTTAGGCTAATTTTAGAGTTTAGCTTCTATTTTAGCAACAGGCTAACATTTTTGACTAATTTCGTTTTTGATGAGTTTTAAGCTAGTTTTGGAGTCTAGCTAGTATTTAAGCAATGTGCTAGCTTGTTTGGCTATTTTGGCATCTAGTATTGTTTTTGGGCTAAATTGGAGATTAGCTAATATTTTAGCAACATGCTAACGCTTTTGGCTAGATCGTTAATCTACAAGGGTTTTTAAGCTAATTTTAGAATTTAGCTTCTATTTTAGAAAAAAGCTAACACTTTTGACTAATTTAGTTTTTGATGAGTTTTAAGCTATTTTTGGAGATTAGCTAGTATTTAAGCAATGTTTTAGCTTGTTTGGCTATTTTGTCATCTAGTAATGTTTTTGGGCTAATTTGGAGTTTGGCTAATATTTTAGCAACATACTAACGCTTTTGGCTTGATTGTAATCTACAGTTTTTGGGCTAATTTTAGAGTTTAGCTTCTATTTTAGCAACATGCTAACATTTTTGACTAATTTCGTTTTTGGTCAGTTTTAAGCTATTTTTGGAGTTTAGCTAGTATTTAAGCAATGTGTTAGCTTGCTTGGCTATTTTGGCATCTAGTATTGTTTTTTGGCTAATTTGGAGTTTAGCTAATATTTTAGCAACAAGCTAACATTTTTGACTAATTTCGTTTTTGGTCAGTTTTAAGCTATTTTTGGAGTTTAGCTAGTATTTAAGCAATGTGTTAGCTTGCTTGGCTATTTTGGCATCTAGTATTGTTTTTTGGCTAATTTGGAGTTTAGCTAATATTTTAGCAACAAGCTAACATTTTTGACTAATTTCGTTTTTGGTCAGTTTTAAGCTATTTTTGGAGTTTAGCTAGTATTTAAGCAATGTGTTAGCTTGTTTGGCTATTTTTGCATCTAGTATTGTTTTTGGGCTAATTTGGAGTCTAGCTAATATTTTAGCAACATGCTAACGCTTTTGGCTGGATTGGAATCTACAGGGGTGTTTAGGCTAATTTTCGAGTATAGCTAATATTTTAGCAACATGCTAACGTTTTTGGCTAATTTGTTTTCTACTGGGTTTTTTAAGGCTAATTTAGAGTTTAGCTTCTATTTTAGCAACAAGCTAATGTTTTTGACTAATTTTGTTTACTGAGGAATTTTAGGCTTTTTTTTTTTAGTTCAGCTAGTATCTAAGCAATGTGCTAGACATTTTGGCTAATTTGGCATCTACCAAGGTTTCTTTGGGCTAATTTGTAGTTTAGATCATATTTATGCAACAATCTAAATAAATCTATAGAATTGGCACGTATTATGAATTTTTAAACAATTTCACTGCAAATCTTTCCAAAATTTTGGTCAGCTTGAGCACTCTTTCATAGTTCATCAACAAAATTTCCATTCTTTTCACATTTTGTAAAGAGCTTTTACATTTACAGCAGTTAAAGGAAATTACATCACTATTTTCAACAAAAAGTTTTAGTATTTTAAGCAACAACTTTTAGCAAAAAGCTTTCACACTAGCAATATAATGCAACTTTTCTAGTTAATTTATCATTTTTTTTATTTTTGGAGAAATTAAATACTTCAGTTCTCCTTTAAGGAGCCGCCAACTCCGTCTCAATATTTCATAGCTGAGTAAAATTGGTCAGAAGTAGTTGCATGTCCCTGAAATTCTGATCAAAGGGCCAAAAATACCCAGCATAAAAAAAAAAATTGCTTTCTCCGTTGCCAGTTTTGGAGGATGGGGATTTTATTCCCCGCTCCCTGACAGCACAGGACTCAAACAGGCAACAATTTCTAACCTCAAAGCCAGCGTGGCCTCGAACTCTCCGAGGTTCTGCTTTGATACGAGACGCCACGGAACAAATGCGTCTTTTATGCAAAAAAAAAGTCCTCCTGAAATAGAGCTAGTAGTCATTACACATCCAGACAGGATTAACACACACAAACACGCATCCCCCTGTGTTTAAAAGAGACGATTTGGTGTTTGTTATTTGCAGCCTTTCATCCCCGTCCTTCAGTTATAAATAGAATGATGGAGACACACAGAAAAACATTATGCTAATTATGTGGAAGTGTCTCATTCCCAGCCCGTTTTCCTCTGTCACTTTGAAAGCTTCCCCGTTTCTGTCAGCATTAAACTTTTTCCCTGTATTTCCCTCTCCTGTCATCAGTCTTCTGCTTTATACCCCTCTCCATCTCTTCATGTCGCGGCGTGGGTCCTCCTCCGTCGTCTATCTTTGTGGTTCGATAGCGTCTGTCTGGGAAAATCTAATTAAATCAATCGTACAAATGAACCATATAACGAGATTAAGCGAAGAGAATTAAAACAAAAAAAGATGAGCGATAACTTTAAAATCCGTGGGAGCAGAATCAATTAAAAAAACATCCTTAATTAAAGGAAATTAAACTCGAGCGGGTAAAAGTGAAGCTCCGAACGGCGCGGTCAAGCCTCAGAAACTTCCACCCTATTAGCATGCTCCATCCAGCTTGTTCCCCACAGGATCCATTGGTATTCACATGAAGCCAGACAGCAGTGACAGTCTTTACAGAAAGAGGGACGGAGCGGGAGGGAGGCTGACACCGAAAAGAAATGATGAGACAAGAGAGGCTGACGGAGGGGAAAAAAAAAAAAAAGAAGATGGAGGGAACATTTGTCTGAAGAGAGAGCAAAGAAAAACAAGAGACCTTGTCAAGGTTTCACTGAAAAAACGCTCGCACACACGCACGAGAACGCCCGATTTAAAGGTCAGACGATTCGCACCTGAAACGGCGCAGATGTGTGTACATGTGCATGTGGGCGTGTGGGATAAGCCGCCTGGAAATCGCTGCTCTTCACACCTTTCCGTGCCTTGGCGGTTTGTAGATTTGCCGTTAGCCTCCAGTATTATTTAAATGAATAAGCTGCATCAGTATGTTCAGAAGGCTGTTGGAACCGGTTCAGGCCAAACAAAAGTGTGTTAGCGAAAAAAAAAAAAAAAAATTGGAGATTTTTCTGCAAACATATTAAAAGATTAACAAGATACGTGCCGGTACCAGGAGCGAAAACACTGATCCCTTTCAGATAAAAAGATGATTCTGAGAGAAAATTTAAAGAGAGATGGATCGCTTAAAGCACATGTGTCAAAGTCAAGGCCCGGGGGCCGGATCTGGCCCTCCAGGTGATTATATCCGGCCCTCCAGATCATTTTATTTTATTGTTATTAATGGCCCAATGTTATCTATTTCTAACTTGTATAGTTTTGACAAAATATATTTTTATGGAGAGGAAAATATAGAAAGTTATATAAAGTTTAAGTTGATTTATTCTGGAATAATATTCCTGCATTTTTATTATTCATGGTTATGTTAAAAAGTTACGTTTTAAAGTTTTAAAAATTGGCATTCCGCCACCTTTTTTGGACTATTTTGGCATTTACTAAGATTTTTTGGCTGTTTTGGTGTTTAGCTAAAAATTCAGCTACATGCTAGCTGTTCTGGCTAATTTAGGCTTTTTTGTTTAAGTTTTTTTGTCCATTTTGGTGTTTAGCTAATATTTTCTATATGTTCTGGGTAATAAGAGCTTTTTGAAATGTTTTTTTAGGCTGTTTTGGAGTTAGGCTAATATTTACACGCTAGCTTTTGTTTTGTTTTTTTAGTTTTTTAGGCTAATTTGGCATTTAGCTAATATTTTAGCAGGCTATCAGCTTTAGTGTTTGTAGCTATCAATTTTAGCATCTTCAGCTATCAGCACTAACATTTTCAGCTGCCAAATTCAGCTTACGCATTCACACTAGCATTACCGCAGGCAATGCTATATATCTAGTTCATAATTATATTTAAAAGTTACGGTTTTAAAAATTTAGTTTTAATATTCAATAAATGTTTTTCCTGTTCGGCCCGCGACCAAAGGTGTGTTTTGGATTCTGGCCCCTTGTGCGATTGAGTTTGACACCCCTGGCTTAAAGGGTCACCAAACACTAAATCAACTTTTTTAAATAAATGGAGCTTTAAAGGTTTTTGACAAATTAAAATAAACTTGTTTAATTCATAAAAATATAGTCTAAAGCTGTCTGCGTGCTGCCCCCTACAGGTTGGCTTTTGCAGTTGAATTTTGTGATTGCAGCTCCAGTATAAAAGCCCCGCCCATCTTAGCATGGCTCGTAGCAGTTGTTTTGCCTTCAGTTGTCAAAAATCTACAGGGTTGTACACTTGGAAGTTAGGGAACAGATATAGAGTGCAGTGGGAATCATATCCAGTAAACTCCCTCCTGGTGATGGATCTGGAGTGAACATTTCAGTCGGGATTGTTTGTTTATTACGTTAGCTTTTATAATCTATGATGCTAGCGGCATTTTACCGCTCTCTGTAAACCCTCAGCAGCGTCCTGAGTATTTCTATATCTTACTAGATTATTTCTTTCCTATTCGCTGCTATAGACAGACGTGAGTGCACAGGCGGCACTGCTACGCATTGGGTCATGACAACAGAATGCAAAATCGGGCTAGCTCCCTCAATTTTTAACCCATTTTCACAAACCATGGCTTGAACTAAAGATTAGAAAATGATTCATGTTGTGGTTTATTTATATTCTTATTATCTCTAAAAACTAAGCTGTAAATCAGGGATGGGCAATTGTTTTGACTCGTGGGCCACAAAGGGTTCTAAAATTTGGCATAAGAGCCGGACAAGGAGCAGATGGAAGGAGAGATTGGGTAATCAACCTCATAAACTAAAAAAATAATATGGAATTTAGAGAAAAACATGCTTTAATTTGGATTCAAATTCACATATATTAATTTAAAAACAGAAAAATTGGGAGTTTTAATTTCTAAATTTTGATTTTTGTTCTCTTTTGGGTGATCCAATGGGTTGATGTTCTTCAGAGGAAAATGAAATGCTGCATTTATGTGGTGTAGGAATAATCTGAAAGATCACCATCTGACTCAGAAAGGAACACACACGAACGTCAGAGAAACAACATCATTCATGGGAAGAAACCAGAAATACAATGAAAATAAAACAATAGTTAGGATTTTTGATTCAATGTATTTTAACTTGGAGGGCCACATTAAGTAGCTTAAGGGGCCGCATGTGGCCCCCGGGCCGTAGTTTGCCCACCCCTGCTGTAAATAGAACTGCACCTTACAGTGTTTCAGCTACATAAAGCTAACTTATCAATCATAGATCCAAGCCACACCTCTGCTTCACTAGCCCCGCCTCTTCATTGGCTTTTTTCAAATCTGGGCTGAGAATGGAGTCAACTGCCCTGTTTGGTCACCCTTTAAAAAGTAATTTAGGATTTACACAGTCATGATTTCAGACTGCCGCCCTTCCGCCACCATCGGATTTCTAGAAAACATCCGGTATCACTGTGGACACTCGACGAGCGCTGTTGACCAGACGTCAATCTGGCCATCCTGGCGACCTAAGTGGGGATACATCATCGATGTGTTGAGGCCGAGAAGAATACGAAGAAAACAGAACATTTTGCTTTCTTGTCAAAAAATGTCTAAATTTGCAAACTGGCAAGATTATAACGTTTGTTATAAATCTGAGTTGAGAACAACCGGTGGTGCAAAACGGTCTACTTCCAATGTACGACCCTTGATATGGACGGCCACTGACCACCGCCCTTTGGTTGCCCACTTTTGTAATGGGACGCCATTTTTGTTGGGGCATCAACCCCAATGTCTGGCTGCTGACATCTAGATTCCTGATTACGATTTTCATAAAAGTTGGGCAGCGGCATGAAACCTTGAAATTTCTGCTGATGCGTCCCCATGGCGCGGTGACAGCTGTATTTGTGAACGTAGCAGTAATGGTAGTATTACTATATTTTACTTTGTTTCAAATTTGTTTTTTATAATTGGTGTTTCGTTTTGGCTTAGCTTTGTACACTTCCTGTTTTATTTGTAAAGATGTTAGGTCAGTTTTTGATTTCAAGACTTAGATTACTAAATATTGATTGATATATGAAATATGTGCTTCATTTTAGGCTTAATACAGAATTTTTCAGCCATTAAAACAACTGTTCTATTCCCCCTTTTACTGTTTTATGCACTTCCAAAGTATTGGATTGGGATTTGGACAATATCTCAGACTGAGAAACTGAAACATCCCAAGAAAACGGTTTGGCTAGATGGAACGCGATTACTACATTTTTTTTTTTAATATTATTTCCTTGCCTCAGACTTTTGAAGTGCGTCAAGCATAAAGTCCATCATCAAAGCCTGATTGCAATATGTTCAAATATTCGTCAGTAATTATAAAAGTGAAATGTTCATAATCACGGAAATAAAAGCTTTTCTGGAAGTTGAAATCTTCCATTATTGAGGCAGACTCAATTTGCCTTTTTTTTCCATATTATGCAGAAATACAATGTTAGAGATGAAGCATTTCAACCCACTTAGAGGTGCAAATTCACTCAACTTTGCAATAATTAGAGTGCAAGGGGCTAAGTGTGTGTAAAACGCCCTCCTTCGAGCCCGGAGACAGTCATTTAGGAAACATGACAACAGCTCTGGGGAAATCTTGGTTTGATAAAAGATGAAAATGACGTGAACTTTCCAGCCCATTTAAAGTTAACCCCCCCAAAATGGCATATTAAACACGGTTTCACCTCTTGAGATTTGATAAAAGAGCTGCCAAAAACATCTGAACTTAGCAAAAGTAGCAACCGAATGATGATGTTAAATAATAATACGACGCTTTCACATATTTAAGGCGCTTTTCTTCCAACTTTTTGGTCTATTTCTAAAGTGGAGTTGTTGTTGTTACAGATCAAATGTTATAGACGGCTGTAAATCTGAAAGCCGTTTCCATAATTTAACCAGCAGATCATCACCTCTTTGATTCAAGAAGCATTTATTTATGCCAAAGATATAACGTCCTGCTCGTGAAAACTCATCGTTTTCCTAATCTACTGACGACAGCTCTCCTCGCACCAGTTTTATCACCATTTCATTGGCTGTTGGTCAAGTTTAGAGTTGATTTTAAAATATTACTGTTAACTTTTGGAGCATTGCAGTTAAAGCATTGAGGGTGTGGATATGTTCCTGTCACAGGATGTAATATCTCAATTTGTGATCCACAAACTGATGTATAAAAGATTTAACCATAGATACAATCTAGATATTTAGAATTCATTTAAAACTATGAATAAACTTATCTTTAATCAGAAAAACTGCTTTTGTTCATACTCGCACTTTTTATTTTAAGCAACAAAAACAAAATGTCTTTGACTAAACACCTATGACTACACATTCTCACTGCTAACTCCTCAAATGGACGTATGGTTCGGGTCTTCTTTGCGTCACTTTTTGATGTTTTTGGTTGTCCCCAACTCGTTGTTTTTGATGTGCTGGCTGTGCCCCGAACTCTCAGGAAAGGGTACCAACCCAGTATAAGACACGGAGCAAATACCAGGTTATAGTGTTATTTTTAGGGTACTGGTACCGCATTCCTAGGTTTGGATCCCCTGATTGGCATCTGTTGCCCAGTACCAATCGGCCTTCGAACCGGTACCGGTTTGCAGCCTGAGGGTTGGGGACCCCTGACTGGCATCTGTGGGCAGGACCAAGCTGCTCTTGAACCGGATCGCGGTCCGATGCAAAACCAGTACCTGCCTTGTTAGCATCTATGGTCCGGGGCCAAGCAGCCCTTGAAATGGTACCGGTTGGCATTCCGAGGGTTGTAAACCCCTGATTAGTAACTGTGGCTCAGGTACCAAGTGCCTCTCAAACCAGAACCAGTTCGCATTTCAAGGGGTTCAAGACCCCTGGTTAGCCTCTGTGACTCTCAAACTGCTACATGTTCCCGTCCCAGGGGTTGGGGACTCCTGATTAGAATCTGTGGCTCTGTACCAAGTGCCTCTCAAACCAGAACCAGCATTTCAAGGGGTTGAAGACCCCTGGTTAGCATCTGTGGCTCTCAAACTGGTACCGGTTACCGTCCCAGGGGTTGGGGACCCCTGATTAGAATCTGTGGCCCGATACTAAGCAGCCCTTGAACCAGTACCAATTCACGTCCCGAGGGTTGGGGACCCCCGATTACCATCTGTGGCCCGTTACCATGTGACAATACCATGTACCGGTTTGCGGCCTGAGGGTTGGGAACCCCTGACTGGCATCTGTGGGCAGGACCAAGCTGCTCTTGAACCGGATCGCGGCCCGATGCAAAACCAGTACCTGCCTTGTTAGCATCTATGGTCCGGGGCCAAGCAGCCCTTGAAATGGTACCGGTTGGCATTCCGAGGGTTGTAAACCCCTGATTAGTAACTGTGGCTCGGTACCAAGTGCCTCTCAAACCAGAACCAGTTCGCATTTCAAGGGGTTGAAGACCCCTGGTTAGCCTCTGTGACTCTCAAACTGCTACATGTTCCCGTCCCAGGGGTTGGGGACCCCTGATTAGAATCTGTGGCTCGGTACCAAGCGCCTCTCAAACCAGAACCAGTTCGCATTTCAAGGGGTTGAAGACCCCTGGTTAGCCTCTGTGGCTCTCAAACTGGTACTGGTTCCCGTCCCAAGGGTTGGGGACCCCTGATTAGAATCTGTGGCCCGATACCAAGCAGCCCTTGAACCAGTACCAATTCACTTCCCAAGGGGTTGGGGACCCCCAATTACCATCTGTGCCCGTTACCATGTGACAATACCATGTACCGGTTTCATTCAGAGTGTTGGGGACCCCTAATTTTCTGCGAACAGCCAGCACGTCAAAAAACGACGAGTTGGAGACACCCAAAACTTCAAAATAAAGTGACGCAGAGAAGGCCTGAACCATACATCCACATATGACGACCCTCAAGTTGGGAGTGAGAATGTATTCCCTTCAAACATTGAAACCAAAACTTTGCGTATTTTTGACTTTTTTGTTCTATGGGGTCAAATAGTGTGTTATATTAATTTATTCAAGTATTATTTGAGTTGCTGTTCATAAAATTGTGATTGACTCTACATCAAATGTACATAAACATGCAAAGACTATAGAGACCAACAGAAATAGAAACTGAGTTTGACAGAAACCGATTATTCAATGTTGGACCTTTTTTTTCTTATTCAAAATAATACAGTTAGAGAGATTTAACGGAGAAAACCAGAAAACACAGCTACAAACTCAGCTGAAAAATCCACAAGGCAGACACTTGGAAAGTCAAAACCAAAAATAAATAATGTACTTATTTCACTGATGACAGCTCAACCGACCGCCTTAATTGGTACCAGCCCATAAATGTGGAGCTGAGCGTCTTACCCAAGGACACTTCAGGAAGTAGTAAATGTAAACATGTGATCTTCTGATCAGAGTTCGACCTGTGGACCCCCTCCAGCCCCCGGGCCAAATTCACCTTCAGATTAAATGTGTTCCAACTTAATTCACCTTTAAATCTAAAACTAAACCTCTCTTTTCTTCTCTTTATTTTTTTAACTACACCGTCTGCACTCCGACGGCTATTTTCTTATATTTTTTATCCATTTTCATGATCCTTTTACTACTTCTCCGTCAATAACTTTGAATTGGCTCTCTATATGAAGAGCTCTACACACATAAAGACGCAACACCCTTAAAAAACTACTTTACATTAATGGGAAACCAGTAAAAGGGTTGAACATCGTATAAAAAGAGAGTCAGAAATGGCAGTGAGTGGGTTATGAAAATAACCTTTAAGTTTCAGCGCAGCCAACATTTAACCCTTTAATGCTGGAATGTATTTCTAGCAATGGAAAAAAAAGAAAAATCACCAATTTTTTTTGCTTTTAAACAGGTAAAGTTAGATCCAAAGTGATTTGTCGCTGGAGGTGAAATGAAGCTGAGTATTTCTTCATTTAAATCGTAGTAAATCAAGAACAGACCAAAAAAAAAAAAATGCTAACTCGTAATCCGAGCTTTCAGCAATGGAAGGGAAGGGGGGTTGGGGTTGCTCCACACCAAGGAGGCGATTTTTAGTATCCTAGAAAACGACATCTCAAAAATTTTAATTCTCAAGCATTTTTGCATGATGATTCTGCTGATGATTCTCATATTCATCTCTATGCAGATGACACAATTCTGTACTCTGTTGGTCCCTCTTTGGACGTTGTGAAAAAGCAGCTCCAACATAGCTTTAACAGAATTCAACTTTCCTTTTCCAGACTGCACCTAAAGTTAAATGTAAACAAGACAAAAATAATTTGTTTTGGAAAAAAGGGTCATCTACCACCAAACCCCCCCTGTATCACCACACTCGATGGAACACCTATAAATCAAGTCTCAAATTACAAATATCTTGGTATCTGGTTAGATGATACATTGTCCTTCTCAACCCATATTCACCATCTGCAGTCAAAGGTTAAATCTAAAATAGGTGCTCTGTACAGAATGCGCTCCTCCCTCACCTTCCCTGCTCGACAAACACTGGTTCAAACAACCATCCTGCCCATTCTTGATTTTGGTGACGTTATTTACAGATCTGCTAGTAAGCAGTTGCTGCAAAAGCTGGACCCCCTGTATCACTCTGCTATTCGATTCATAACAAATGCTCCATTCAGAACTCACCACTGTACACTTTATTCATCCGTGAACTGGACTTCATTATCCACCCGCCGAAAATGTCACTGGCAACTGTTTATTTATAAAACTCTACTTGGTCTTTCTCCACCCTATCTGCACCACCTTTTACATACCTCATCCTCTGTGTACAACACACGCACTTCAAAGTTGTTATTGTTAAGAGTCCCAAAATCCAGTTCTTCTGTTGGTTCTGTGTCGTTTCAATGTGCTGCAGCCAGAGACTGGAATGACTTACAAAAAACTCTGAAATTGGACACTTTTATATCAATAGCAGATTTTAAAAACCATCTTAATGACTATTTAAAAGATGAATGTTTTTGTTTCTCATAGTAATGATTTTAGGGTATTTTATTTTATACTGTTTTTGTGTCTGATTTCTTTCTGATTTTATTCTATTGTATTTACTGTTTTTTGCATCTGATTCCTTTCTGTTTTTATTCTATTTTTTATTTTCTTAAATCTCTTAACCTCTTTCCTTTTCTCAAAAGGTCTTGCCTTTTGCCAGGCCACAGTTGCAAATAAGAATGTTGTTCTTAATCTGTCCTGCCTGGATAAATAAAGGTTAAATAAAAAAAAAAAAAAAAAAAAAAATAAGACATATGGGGTAACCATAATAAAAAAAAGGCTACCGGCAACAGTTTAAAATATATCAAAAGATGATTACAGTGGAACTCCAATGCAATAAATAGTCGTTTCAAATTATCGCGTTAATCGCAATTAATTACTAAAAACAAATTAGCATGTTTTTAATAGCGCTAACCTCATTTTAAATTTATATTGTCGTGTTCTCAAATATAAGACACAAGGGTCCAAATGTTTACTTGGATGAACGTTTTCTTTGAACTCGACTAAAAACTCGTCTTCCATTGCTGTCAGTCTTAGGCTATGTCCATTATGTAAGAGATGGGGGTGACCGGAAGGCTGATCGCACGGGACGGTAAACTGTGGGATGATGCATGTCAACATATATGTTATGGTCGTTTGTGGTCAATATTTCTATGCTCAGAAAAGTGTTCCGACTGTTATACGTGTTAATTTAGAGCACGCTGAACCAGATTTTTTGTTAAAAAAAAATCCCTTTTGGTGGTGTAAAATAAAAGTTGGAAGTCTTGTTATAGAAAAAACTTCATAAAGCCACGTTTTTTGTTGTATTTTGATCTTTTATTGCAGCACAAGCTGCGTTTCCGCTACACATACACACAAAACTTTTATCCAAATTCCAAAAAAAAAAACCACAATTCCACAGTTACACTATTTCCATTAAATTATCCTAGTTATGCGAATAAATAAACAAGTCATTAAAAAACATGGTGATAGATGTGAACTTTGATTTACAGCAGATAAATTCACATTTCTGCCACAGCTAGGGCTCATCATCATCTATCAAAGGAGACGTCGGCGTCTTATGGAGCGACAAGCTACGTGGGAGTGGCTACGGATAAAGAGATTTTGGGAAATGGTGGTTGGTGATTTTTAGGAGGAGCTGCAAGTCTAACAATAGTCGCGTTTCCATTAACTCTGAAATTTCGAAAAACGGAATTTCGATATTAAATTCTCCTAATGGAAACACCACAATTTCGAAAAAACTCGCCTTTTTCGAAATAAAGTTTTTGCGCTTAGAGGAGGTGGTATTTGCGCCGTATCGAAACAGTAGTTTTTCGAAAAACTGTAATGGAAACACTTTTTTTGAAACAAACGAGTCAAGTGACCATTAACCGGATATGACGTTTCGGACAGGAAGCAGGAAAAGCTGGTCAAAGTGATGAACTTTTTCATCAGTTTGTGGCAAATAGCCTCACACACCCCATACACACACCTGTGTACGGTCGTTTTACTGACTCCAAATGTCTCTGCCACTACTCTGTACTCGGCACATGTTGCTAGTTTGTAGATGGCGGTGCGCTTTTTCACAGCAACTGGCTGCCTTGGGCACCGCACAGCGGGCGCCACGAGAGGTCCCACAGCATCGCACAGCTCATCAAAAGTTGAGCGTGTCATGCGAAAATGCTGAATCCACAGCTCTTCGGTGAATTCTTCAACCACGATTTCCCAAAAATGTTTGACTCTACGTCGCTCCCACGTATAAGGAGCCTGCCGCTCCGAGGCTCGGATCAGACATAGACGTCTTCTCTGAATGGCAAGGATGAGAGCTAGCACCGCGGCAGAAATGTGAATGAATCTACTGCACATCAAAATAGTTTTTATATCCGTCGCCATGTTTTTTTTAACGACTTATCGCGGGAATTACGTCGAGTTTTTCGCATAATCATGGTTTAATGGAAACGCTGTTTTTTCGATAAAGTTTTGCGCAAAAGTGTAATGGAAACGCAGCTAGTTTCACAAGACACGCTAAACTTTTGATGAGTGTGGTATCCGGTTGTTGGTCGCGACTCATTTAATTTTTAAAAAAAAGTTTTGCAGCTTTGCGAAAAATGCTAATTTTGATACGCCTCAAAAACCACCAAAATTTTTTTTTCTCGAGTTTTTTAACAATGTCGTGTTTCTGTTAAGTGAATTTATCACCGCAAATTCAATTTGTGCAATTTCATAGTCAGTGAAAACGCAGAAAATGACTCATTTTTTTAGGCCAGAATAAAATGATTAATTAGTTAGAATAATTACTCAGCGCAAGCAATTATATATGGAATACTTATAGGTATTTACCAACAGATTGTACTGTATGTGCCTCACACTTAAAATTAAAAACAAACATAAATACTATTCTGACCCGAGGCTGAAAGAAGAAGTCATTCTCCTCCCTTGGTTTTGCTTGGAAGAAGATGAAGACAATTAGCATCAATCCGACTGCTTCTGGCCGTCTTCTCACACCTCTCATCCCCTCCTGTTCAACGTGAGCAGCACAACACACTCGGTCTATTTGTAGCAGCTCCAGCTCATTAAAAAACACTTTAACACGCCTTGATGGCTCTTTTGCTTGTTAATACACACATCCGCCCGAGTATCTCATGGAAAAACACTTTAAAATCCCCTCTTTGGATTCCTGCATGATCCACACGTATCGCTTTGTTGTTCCGCGCAAACGCCAACATCACACTGTGTTGTGATACACACGCTGTAATTAGGAGGTTGTCTCTTATGGAGAGTAAAAAGCTATGGAGAAAGCTTTGATTCTATCAGGGAGATAAAGACTGCTTTACATAGAGTAAAAAAAAACGTTAGGAGTGACATTTGTAAGTGTGGTTAAACTGTAGGAGACTGAGCTCTGATTTAAAATTAAAATGACTGCAGTGCTGGGAAGAAAAACTCTTAAAATGTTCTTTTTTATTTAAAAAAAAAGCAATAATAGCAGAGTTTTATGCATTGGTTTCCATAGAAAATGTAGTGAGTTCATTGAAGAGTTGCACTTAAAAATACCATAAAAAGTGATCACTTCTAAAGTTTTTACAAAGTTGAGTAAATAAATAATATCATAAATTAAAGTCAAGTCAAGACCTGGACATACATCATCTGGGGAAATTTACTCCAAAAGTAAAGTTTAGTTAATTACACTTTTTACCCCTGGTTAAAGACAAATATATATTTTAATTTAATGTTTTAATTGGATAGAATCTAGACCAGAGATCTACGACCTGCGGCTCTTTTATCTCTCCATGGTGGCTCTCTGGCTGAAGAAAAATAAAATAATAGTAAATTAAAAATATATATATATGGAGATTAGCTATTATTTTAGCAACATACAAACAGTTTTGGCTAAAGTGTTTTCTACTGGGGTTTTTTAGGCTAATTTAGAGTTTTAGCTTCTATTTTAGCAACATGCTAACGTTTTAGACTAAGTTAGTTTTCTGAGGAATTTTATGCTATTGTGGAGTTAGCTAGTAATTAAACAACAAGCTAGCTTTTTCTGGCAGATTTGGCCTCTAATTTTTTTTATATGTTAATTTGGAATGTAGCTAATATTTTAGCAGTATGCTAACATTTTTAGCTTGTTTGTTTTCTACTGGGGTTTTTAGGCTAATTTAGAGTTTTAGCTTCTATTTTAGCAACATGCTAACGTTTTAGACTAAGTTAGTTACCTGAGGAATTCTATGCTAATTTGAAGTTTAGCTAATATTTTTATAAAATACTGATGTTATTAGCTAATTTGTTATTCACGGAAATTGTTGTTTTGATAATTTAGAATTTAGCTTCTATTTTAGCAACATGCTAACGTTTTAGACTAAGTTAGTTAACTGAGGAATTCTATGCTATTGTGGAGTTAAAGCTAGTAATTAAACAACAAGCTAGCTTTTTCTGGCAGATTTGGACTCTAATTAGTTTTTTATGCTAATTTGGAATTTTGCTAATATTTTAGCAGTATGCTAACATTTTTAGCTTGTTTGTTTTCTACTGGGGTTTTTAGGCTAATTTAGAGTTTTAGCTTCTATTTTAGCAACATGCTAACGTTTTAGACTAAGTTAGTTTACTGAAGAATTCTATGCTAATTTGGAGTTCAGCTAATATTTTTGTAAAATACTGATGTTATTAGCTAATTTGTTATTTAAATAAATTTTTGTTTTGATAAATTAGAATTTAGCTTCTATTTTAGCAACATGCTAACGTTTTTGACTAAGTTAGTTTACTGAGGAATTTTAGGCTATTTTGGAGTTCAGCTAGTAATTAAACAAAAAGCTAGCTTTTTCTGGCAGATTTGGCCTCTAATTAGTTTTTTATACTAATTTGGAATTTTGCTAATATTTTAGCAGTATGCTAACATTTTTAGCTTGTTTGTTTTCTACTGGAGTTTTAGGCTAATTTATAGTTTTAGCTTCTATTTTAGCAGCATGCTAACGTTTTAGACTAAGTTAGTTTACTGAGGAATTCTATGCTAATTTGGAGTTCAGCTAATATTTTTGTAAAATACTGATGTTATTAGCTAATTTGTTATTTAAATAAATTTTTGTTTTGATAAATTAGAATTTAGCTTCTATTTTAGCAACATGCTAACGTTTTTGACTAAGTTAGTTTACTGAGGAATTTTAGGCTATTTTGGAGTTCAGCTAGTAATTAAACAAAAAGCTAGCTTTTTCTGGCAGATTTGGCCTCTAATTAGTTTTTTATGCTAATTTGGAATTTAGCTAATATTTTAGCAGTATGCTAACATTTTTAGCTTGTTTGTTTTCTACTGGGGTTTTTAGGCTAATTTAGAGTTTTATCTTCTATTTTAGCAACATGCTAACGTTTTAGACTAAGTTAGTTTACTGAGAAGTTCTATGCTAATTTGGAGTTTAGCTAATATTTTTGTGAAATACTGATGTTATTAGCTAATTTGTCATTTAAAGAAATTTTTGTTTTGATAATTTTGAATTTAGCTTCTATTTCAGAAACATGCTAACATTTTTGAATAAGTTAGTTTACTGAGGAATTTTAGGCTAATTTGGAGTTTAGCTAATATTTTTGTAAAATACTGATGTTATTAGCTTATTTGTTATTTAAATACATTTTTGTTTTGATAGTTTAGAATTTAGCTTCTATTTTAGCAACAAGCAAACGTTTTTGACTAAGTTAGTTTTCTGAGGAATTTTAGGCTATTTTGGAGTTCAGCTAGTAATTAAACAACAAGCTAGCTTTTTCTGGCAGATTTGGCCTCTAATTAGTTTATGCTAATTTGGAGTTTAGCTAATATTTTAGCAATATGCTAACATTTTTAGCTTGTTTGTTATCTACTGGAGGTTTTAGGCTAATTTTGAGTTTAGGTTTTATTTCAGCGATATGCTAAATTTTTTGGCTGATTTAATTTACAGAGAATTGTTATGCTAATTTGAAGTTAAGCTAGAAATTAAGCAACGAGCTAGCTTTTTCGCTACGAAAGTTAAAAACATTTTAAAACATAAATCCCATTTGAAGAGATTCTAGTTTCTTGTATATATCTTTTTGCTTTTGTTTATGCCAAAAATAGACATTATTCACATTTATTAAAAAAAAGAAGGTTATAAATGCAAATCCAAATTTCTTAAAGGCTAAAGTAAGTCAATGCGGCTCCTTCTAGGTTTTGATCAGTAGAAAACGAGCCCAAATGGCTCTTTTACCGTTAAAGGTTAGCGAACCCAGATCTAGACCAATCAGCACAAACATTACACGAAGCAAAAGTGTGTCAACGCAAAATCAAAGATAGGGCGAAAGCAAGATGAGGCACTATGCACCTAAAAACGTTTCTGCTGCATTCGCAGAAAAATATTTTTTAAAAGCATCAGAAAAGTTATTATTTTAAGGCACACATTTTTCTTTGCAAAAGGAAAAATGTTTTATAAATATTACATTTTTTTATTTGCAAATTTTGTTATTTTTATTCTCAACACTTTACATTTTGTTTGCAGTTTAGACCATTTTGATCTCAAAACTGTGACTTTTGTTTGCAATATGGTGGCACAAAAATCCTTACATACAGTTTGTGTTTTTCACAGTTTTCAATCAAAATTAAATTCTGTTTGATCAGATTCCATGTTGTTTCTTCCTCTTTTTACGTGGATTACTAAAACTTTCCTGCTCCTCTTTCTTTTGTCAAATTTAGAACCCACGAGTCAAAAAGTTTACCCTCGTCTGCTGTAGTACGTTTCCCTCCGCGGCGCTCCTGACTACAGTACCCATAATACTACATCACAATACTGTAGTACAGCAGAAAAACAATTGGAGCTCAGTAAACACATATACATAACTTCCAGAACTTTTAAAAGAAATATGTATGTCTCTCATAACCTGACTGTATAATACGCTTGATTAATTTATTATTAATTTTATTTCTACTTTATTGCTTTAACTGCATTTATTTTCTTAAAAAATATATCTAATCAAAATGGGATTTCCTGGTAAAATAAAGGTAAAAAAAAAATTAAATAAATAAATAAAAATAAGAAGGATAATAGGGTTATTTTCAGTTGTTAAAAAAATTCAAGCATTTTAAGTGTACAACATGGTCCAAAATATACAGTAAGGTTCACTTAATTATGAGGTTTTTTTGTATATTTTGTTTTTCACAGCTGGCTACTTCTATTTTTATGAAAATTCCTTATGCTACAGGATTTAGCTTTTTATTTTTATTTGAAAGTAAATCTTGTGAAGTTATGATCTTGTTCATATTTAGGAAAAATTGTCTATTTTCTCTTTATATTTAATAATAATTTCAAACATATAAAATAAAAAATAGTTTGTTTTTATCATAATAGTAACAAGAACATAAACACAATGGAGAGTCGTGTGGCTCCTAATGGGATGTAGTCGGTAAGAAATTGAATTAAATCTATAGAATAAACAAATGGTGGGGATTTGTAAAAAAAAAAACATACCTGAGATGATTTGAAAATACATCACCATATAGTTCTCTTTTATAAAAAAAAAAAAAAAAAAGGTATGTAAACATAAAAAGCTTGAAACGATAATTAGCGTTCATTATGTTTTTAAAGGTATCTGGATTATTTAAAATAATAGATTTTACCTTTTGTTAGTAAAGATCTTTTATATAACAGAAGAAAACACAAACAGAAACAAAAAAAACAAAAATGTACATAAATTCTCAATTATCAAACCATTTCATTTTCTTAAAAGTTTCGTCTAAGTCTGAGCTGTGAGTTCACTCTCAATAACAAAACGAAATCCAAATGAAATCTTTTCATCCAAAAGTCGTTTGTCCAAACTGAAAGTAATTTTTTAAATTTTTTTCTTCAGGTCCAACAAAGACTTCCTGAAGTGCGTGATTTGACAGGACCCCCCTTCTTTTGCTCCTATTTATCAAATCAAAACAAAGAACATTAATGCTAACAGCTAAAATGGTTTAGTGGATAACAATAGAATGAATCATCAAGTCAACTTTTGAGCTTTGATACTTTTGCGGCTACGAGCTCTTTAAAATTAGCTGCATGAGCTTCTTTTTGGGGTAAAATTTGACTATTTAGCTAAGACTTTAGTCACAAATCGCAAAATGTGACTAAACCTCAATTGAAGTTTTCTAGAAAAATTTGGCATTTGTACATTTTTAGACGCCGCGCCGTTGCCATGGAGATTACAAGAAAAAGTCAAAATTTTAAGGCGACCAGATGAGTTTTCTCTAAAATTGACGAATTACGAATTAAGTTAGGTCTTCATATACAGGAGAAGTTAACAGAAATATTTTAGAATAACATGAATATTTTATGTGGTATCAAAGCCTCTCACCCTTGCTTTTAGTTACAGTGAAATGTTTCCGTACTGAGCAGGAAAGGGTTTAAAAATGGACGTGTGGCATTTCGCGGGCCGAGCGACTCGGCTTGTTTTCTTCTAACCCGCGATGCTCATTGCTAGTCTTTTCTGGGGGTTTTTTGTAGTGAGAAGGATATAATGGAAGCAGCCTGACCTCTTCCATTGAGCTGCAGCCTTTTTCACTTAGATGCCCACTTGTGAATGCGGCTCACGCTCGCCTGCATTCACACAGCTGGCAGTTTTGCTCCATCATCATCTCCAGATCTCAGGATGTTGGACATAAAAGGAATCCAGAGGCTGTTTGAGTGTACGAGCTGGCGAGTGGATAAGGAACAACAACATGGTGTGCTTGTGTTTTATGACGGTGTTGGAGTGATAATCCATGAGAGGACCAGACTATAGAGGTTCAGATGATGAAGTCAAATTCAAATTGTAGTAACAGATTTCCGTAAGACTAAAAAATGAGACTAAAACATGTATTATGGTTATAGTTTGACTTTCAACTTTGGCAGACATTTCTCTATTGCACGTGTTAAAGTCAAGGCCCGGGGGCCGGATCTGGCCCTCAAGGTAATTTAATTTCATTGGGATTAATGGCCCGATGTTATCTTGCGCTTATTTCTGACCTGAATAATTATGACAAATATATTTATATGGTGATTAAATTATAAGTCATTTATGGTTTAAATTTATGTATTCTGGAATAATATTCCTGCCTTTTAATTATTCATAATTATGTTAAAAAGTTACAGTTTTAAAATTTCATTCTGCTAGATTTTTGGACTATTTTGGCATTTACTAAGATTTTTTTAGGCTATTTGGAGTTAAGCTAATATTTCAGCTACATGCTAGTTGTTTTGGTGAATTTAGGCTTTTTTCAGGCTTTTTTTTTAGTCTGTTTTAGAGTTTAGCTAAAATTTAGCTACATGCTAGCTGTATTTTCTTTTTTTTTGCTAATTTATGCTTTTTGTGGTTTGTTTTTAGGTCCATTTTAGAGTTTAGCCAATATTTCAGCTACATGCTAGTTGGTTTGGCTAATTTAAGCTTTAAACAGGTTTTTGATCAGTCCCTTTTAAAGTTTATCTAATATTTCAGCTAAATGCTACCTGTGTTTTTTTGCTAAATTACGTTGTCTTTTTGTTTGCTTTTAGGTCCATTTTGGAGTTTGGCTAATATTTCAGCTACATGCTAGCTTTCTTTCTTTTTTTTTTTTTTTTGCTAAATTATGCATTTGTTGTTTTTTTTTAGGTCCATATTAGAGTTTAGCTAATATTTCAGCAACATGCTAGCTCTTTTGGCTAATTTAGGCTTTTTTAAGTTTTTTGGGTTATTTTGAAGTGTATCAAATATTTTAGCTACATGCTAGTTGTTTTGGCTAATTTAAGCTTTTTACAGGTTTTTATTTAATTCATTTTAAAGTTTAGGTAATATTTCAGTTAAATACTAGCTGTTTTTTTTTTTTTTTTGCTAATTTATGCTTTTTGTGGTTTGTTCTTAGGTCCATTTTGGAGTTTAGCTAATATTTCAGCTACATGCTAGCTGTTTTGGCTATATTAAGTTTTTTTTTTTTGTTGTTTGTTTAGGCTAATCCATTTCAGTATCTTCAGTGACCAAATTCAGCTTAAAGCCTTCACACCAGCATTATCACATGTAATCCTATATATCTAGGTCATTATTATGTTAAAAAGTTACATCCATCCATAACAAATACAAATTATTTTTTTTAAGTTTTAAACATTTAGTTTTAATGTGTTCAATAAATGTTTTTCCTGTTCGTCCCGTGACCTCTGGTGTATTTTGGATTTTGGCCCCTTGTGCGATTGAATTTGACCCCCCTGCTCTATTATGTCTAAAATGTATTCATTATAATACCTAAACACAAAAATAATGTAGTTCAGATTAGAATCAGCGTTTGGGATAGTCATATTAGTGGTGCTGTAATGAGTTACTTTTGTGGACAGGAACTAATATCAGGCACGAGACTCACCCTCTGGAACTAACGGATGTCCTCAGGCGTCCTGCTGTGAGATCACCCACGGGTGCCTCCTCCTCACTGCATTAAATAACCAATTTGCAGCAAAAACGTCATTATGGGAATAGTTCTGTGCCAAACGATGTCATTAAAGTAACGATGGCTACTCTAGCGTAGAGTCATCAATGAATATCGGTGCACATGAGCTCCAACCTCACTCCTTCTTCTCCGTTTGGAGTTCTTCATGCACGGATACCCAACACCAAGAAGTTAATCAGACGCCATTATGAGGAAGTACCTGCTGTCGGGCCCACTGCCTAATCGCAAAGACACCCTTCAGCTCTCAGCGTGACATAGTTACACTAGAGTGGATGCTTGAAGAAAGAGCGCACAAACAAGCAAGACTGACGATATGTGCTGACACGGCAGTAAATATGTCTTTTATTATATACCAACAATCTGAAACTCCAATCCAAACAGTGGTTAAGAAAGTTGAAAAAGTATGAAAAATAGTTTCTTATAATGAATATAATTTGATTTAAATTTGATGAGTGTTTTTGTCTTTGTAAGCCAGGATGTGAGTGATGTAAACTTTATCTTTAAGACCACATCCTGTTGATGCTTCAGGGATTAGTAAACATGTTAGAGAGAAGGCATACTTATAAAAAATAACCCTGTCTTCAGGTAAAGCCATCGTTACAGTAGAGGGATACTTTTTTTTTTTAATAAACAAAAGGTAACGGTTTAATCCAGTATTAATTGATGAATTATTAAATGTTTATCAGTGCAGCCAAACTGTCAATACTTGTTTACCTGTGTTATCAGAATATTACAAACATACTTCAAAGTACTGCTTTTATGGAGTATTTTCAAGAGATGACAGGAAAGAAGTCTAGAAG